>PVJD01009378.1:0-63375 GCA_004026545.1 Mormoops blainvillei | reverse complement strand
GTGCTGTTCTGGTGCTATCGACATCCTTCTGCTCTTTCTCAATCATTAAATTCTTATTCATACTTTTAAAAAGATTTTATGTATTTATTTTTACAGAGAGGGGAAGGGAGGGAGAAAGAGAGGGAGAGAACCGTCGATCGGTTGCCTCTCACAAGGTCCCCAAGAGGGATTGCAACCCAGGCACGTGCCCTGACTGGGAATCAAACTGCAACGTTTTGGTTTGCTGAATGATGCCCAACCCACTGAGCCACACCAGTCAGGGCTCTTACTCATACTTTAAAATCCATCTCCAATGTCAGTGCCTTGGGAAATAGAACACGCCTCCCCTGGGATTCTCCTTGACTTACCCAGAAGAATCCATGTGTTCCTTCTTCTGGGCCTCCGAAGCCCGTCACATCTTCGGCTCCTCCCCAGCCAACTGCAGTTTACCTCGAGTTGGTCTCCTGCCGGACTCAGCTCCTGAAGCGGAAAGGCCCTCTCTCACTCCCTTTGCACCCCCAGAACCTGCTGCGGTGATCGGCACAGACAGAGGGCTGGATCAATGTTAGTCCTTCCCTCATCCCTTAATGGCCATGACTGTCTCACCATCTCTGAAATTCCCCTGCGTAATTCAGCAGCACTGGGGCCCTGGACATAACAGCTGTTCAGCTGACCCGTGCTGGATTACTGATTGAATGAACGTGGGGCGGGCACAGCAGGTCTTCACCTGTGTCTGAGCCCACGTAGCGTTGGGCCTTTCTGGCACCCTTCTTCATCCCTGCTTGCACAGGTGTCCCGGCTGCCAGCAATACTTGTTTCCTGCAGTCTCTGAGCTTCTAATTATTAAGCCAAGGAGAAAGTCGACTTGCCAAGAATATTAAGAAGCTTGTTCAGTCAGGAACCGACATAGGTTCCAGCCCGTGATCTCAGAAGCAATGGAAGTGAACAAAATCCCAGATTTCCACGGGAGGTCAGGCACCTTCTCCTACCAGCCTCCTGTACATCTAGTGGGAGCGACATTTGACTAGTCTTCCCTTCTTGCCGGAGTTCCCTACTAGCGCAGCACGTGCGTTGCTGGCACCTGGCCAGCTTCTCCCGGGGCATCTTCATAGCTCTTATTATCCCTTTGATTGACGCAGCACTGGTCGCTGCTAGGAGAGCTCTGCAGCCACGTCTTATGTGGTCCTGGGCACGGACCGGGACTCACTCGCAAGCATGTGTGCTTCTCTCTGGAAGTTGGCGGTTTACACGGTCAACGCTCTGTCGGTGCGGGGAGGGGCGGAGCGGGGGAGCCCTTCTCTGCCGCCCCTCTGGGCAGCCACGGCGAGCTCCAAGCTGCCCGTTGCTGCCGGAACCCCCGGCGTATCTCCCCAAATGCGTTTACTTCTTCCTGGCTCTTCCCAGCTTCCGCTTCCAAGTGGAAGTTTTCTCTTTGCTTTGTCTTCTAAAGACAGATCTCTCAGGCGTTCCAGTCCTTCCAGTAACTATCTAGGTAAACTTGTCCTTTTACCAAAAAAAAAAAAAAAAAAGCAAAAATGTCCCCAACATTTTCAAGATAATTAATAAGAATCATATTTTTAAAAGATTTTATTTATTTTATATTTTTAGACAGAGGGGAAGGGAGGGAGACAGAGAGGGAGGAAAACATCAATGTGTGGTTGCCTTTAGGGTGCCCTACTGGGTATCTGGACTGGAACCCAGGAATGTAGCCCTGACTGGGAATTGAACCAGTGACCTTTTGGTTTGCAGGCTGACACTCAATCCACTGAGCTACACCAGCCAGGGCTAATAATAATCATATTAACCAACCCATGTGGGTTTTCAGTTCTTGGCTGACACAATTTTTTTTCTTTTTAAAAAAATTCAACAGGAATACAGAGAACAGATGGATGGTTGCCAGAGGGGAGAAAGATTGGGGGCCTGGGTGAAAAAGGTGAAGGGATCGAGAAGCACAGAACAGTCGTTGGGGTGTAAAGCACAGCACAGGAAATATAGGCAGCAATGTCGTAATAACTCTGGATGGTGTCACGTGGGTGCTGGAACTACCAGGGGCAGTGCTGTAAAGTATAGGATTGTCTAACCACTGTGCCGTACACCTGCAACTAATACGAAATAATATGCAATGTAAACTGTAATTGAAAAATAAAAAAATTTTTAAATGGCAAAAAAAGCGCCCCAAATTCGGGGAGACCACCTCCATTTCCAAATCTCCGCGTCAGAGAGGGGTCCATGGCCTACCCTCACGAACTCACACTAGTCCCTCCTTCTCAAGGGGTGAAGCAGCCCGCTCCCTCCTTATAACACGACAGTTGCTTGCAGCGGCACCCTGCGCTATCTGTCCTGGTCTCATCAAGAGCTCACAGACAGGTTTCCTCTTCATTCGAAAGCATCCTAATGTTTCCAGGCTGAGAGCAACTTGCTGGGAAATGGAGACACTTCTTCATTCTCTTTCCTTGTTTAATGGTACGAATGATCTTTGTGAGAAGACCCCGCTAATGCCTTACTGGTTCGTGCCCTGAAAACATGAGCGATGGTTTATCAAACCCATTCCTCCCCAGATGAAGGCTGGATTGTCAATGGGTGGGCTAGTTGCTACTAGTCCAGGCCTGCAAATGTTACAGGCATGTTTTTTGATGCAAGAACGCGGCTAGTCACACCTTCTTTTATCATCTTGCTGATGATCTTCTCAAAACAACAGAAATGACAACATCCAGTCTGATTTCTGAGTCTTATAGGCCTGAAGCCCCACCCCACCCCCGCCCCTACGAGTTCGGTTTCTTGTTTCAAAGATACCTTCCTTCCAGTTCCAGTCCTCTAGGTAGGGCATTTTCTCTGCCTCTCCCTCTGCCACTTTCCTGCAGGTAAATTACTGCTAGAAATGCCATGTCCAGGAAATATACACACTTCTGTCCCCACCCCTATCTTCCTGCATCAAAGCGTGTCCATATCTCACACAGAGGCAATGTAACTTAATGGTGCAATGTGAGGATTCTGAAGTCGGAGGAATCTGGCTTCAAATCCGGGCCCAGCTCCTTCTCTCTGTATGTGGCCCTGGGTCAGCCCTGTACCTGTTCTGAGCTTGGCATCCTTGCAGATGCAGATACTACACCACCAGGACCTACTTCATATAGTTGTTGTGAAGGGACTGAACAAGCAAATGGATGTGCATTGATTGGCACCATGCCTGAGGCCCTGGAAACACTCTAAATGGTGTCAATTATTATTACTGGCTTCATGACAGAAAGAAACATTGTGGAAGCGGCAGGCCAGCCTTCCAAAGCTGCTGTGCTTTTAGCAGCTGCTCAGTCCTCACTCACTGATGTGTGGGTTACAGAACGCAGTGCCAACAAGTCGGCTTTCCACATCTGAAAATATATTCCAGATGCTTAAAGAATTGCAATAGTTTCCTGTGCCATAAAACCTCCGCGGAGAATCCTCTCAACAGTGCCAATTAGGTTTTAACTCTAAAATTATAATAATGTGTATTATACCACATGGGGGATTTTTTGTTTGCCTCTGAGCCAATAGAAATGTTAAAATTGATAGCTCCAATTAGGACGGGGTAGGAAAGTGGTCCCTTCCCACTGTGTCACCATCTTAAAAAGCTCCCTGTAGGGTGGCAGTTACACTGAATCCTCATTAGCCCTGGGACAAGCTGAGAGAGAGCAGTTCAAATTGTTCCAGCTTTTGTCATCAGGAGCACCGTCAGCTTGGCTCCTGTGTCTCTCCCCTCTTCATACCCCCCTTTTTTTCTTTTAGCGTTTTCTTACTTTCTGGTACCACAGGATGTTCCAGACTCATTTGTATTTTCTCTGCTCCTGCCCTGGAATGAACCACTTCTCCTTAGGAGCCCTGGTTTCTTTTATTGGAGAATGGGGCTTAGATATAAAGAAAAAGTTCATTATTGTTTTCCTTGACACTACACACAATACTCAGAACACTTCCATATTCTGGACGCCAAATGTCAGGTTTTTCTACACCTCAAGCAATTCTGTGTCACCAGCTGGGCTAGTGATTCTACAATTAAATTCAATCCTGACATGATCTGCCTGGAAATGGTGTCAGACCCTGCAGGTGAAAGGTTCAGTTCTACAAGACTGCCTCCCACCACACTTCCAAACCCCATCACAAGTTCGGATGGTCACCTGTGCTACTGACCAACTGTGTATTGATCAGAAGTTCCCATGACCCTCCCCTCAAGTTTGATTAATACGCTAGAGAGGTTCACAGGAGTCAGGAAAAGTTTATTTACTAGATTATAGGTTTATCATTATAAAAGGATCTCTTTATAAAGGGATTTTTGAGAGGCTTTAGTTTTTATTTATTTGTTTAAAGATTGTACGTAGGTTTAAAGAAAAGACTTTCCTAAAAACAGTCAGTAATGAGACCATGGCTATTAAACCAATTTCTTTCACAGAAAGTGTCTATTCCTGTAAGTGTTTCTGACATTTCCTTAGGACAGCCTTAGCATTCCAAGGAGTCCATAGTTATCCATGTTATTGCATATTACTTGCTGTCTCTTAAAATCTCGGGCAGATGGAAGGGATGCACCAGACGAGGTATGGGGAAGGGACTGTGAGCTTCCACGCTCCGTCCCTGGGTGCCTTTTCCCCAGCGCCTCCACGTGTTCACTAACCTGGTATCTCTCCAACCCAAGTCCTTTTGGGTTTTTAAGGAGGCTTCGTTACATAGCCATGGTGGGCTAAATCATTGTCCATTGGTGATTGAATTCCATCTTCAGCCACTCTCCCTTCCTCAGAGGTGGGTGGTGGGGGTGGGGCTGAAAGTTCCAACCTCTGATTTTAAGGTGGCTGCCCTTGCAGCCAGCTGCCATCCGCAGGGCTTTCCACAAGTCGCCTAAGTTCTCGGGACACAACATGAGACAAGCAGGAAAGCAATAGCTGTCTGTAGAAGGGAAAGGGTCAGTAACCAATGGGTAGCCCAAAACCAAGTTCACAAGAGTCACGATTCAAAGAATTAATTCCTACAACTGTTCTTCTCCTGCTAGTATGAATTGGGAAAGGAAAGGTCAAAGCGAAATTTTACATTTCTCAATTGGGCATTCCCAGACGGAGATCTGGAAGAGCTGACTTTGCTAAGAATTCTTATCCCCCGCCAGCCTCTGCCAGATTTCCAGGATCCCATCTGCAGTCTCTGGGGCAAGTGGTGTCGCCCAGAAGGTCCCAGATGAGCTGCCAAAACTGTAGAGGAGAGAGAGTAATTTTCTCTCTATCCTTCCGAGTTCTTGGTTGAGACTCCCTGTACTAAAAGAAAAATGAACAGGAGAAAAACAAGCAGAAGTTTAGTAATATATATAACTCATGTATATAAGGAAGATACCCAAGAAAACGGAGTAAAATTCCCTGAAATGGCCCAAACAACCACCTTAAATGCCATCTCCAATGAAAGACAAAAAAAAAAAAAAAGAAAGAAAAAAAGACATTGGGAAAGGCCAGTTACTGGGGAATATCAGGAAAGGCACCGTAAACAAGGGCAAGGTTGTTACGCAGCTTTAAGCTGGTGTCTTCTCCATTGACACGATTCTTTTGTGATTTAGAGTCATTCTTCTTGATAACGGAGTGGGCAACATGTGCAAATAATGATTTCCTTTATAAATATAAGTGTCCCTTAAAAAAGGGTACCTTCTACTCTGTTTTCAGAATTTCTCCTGTGTCTGCTGTTTCTTAAAATAATTAGCACAAAATAGTCCTTATACCAAAGGGGCATGTTTTGGGGTGGTGGTGTATTCTGCTACCCTTCACCCACCAGCCAAAGACCACCAGGAGCACATCCGCTGTTGAACAAAATTGAGTTTATTTGTACTTTTTGCAAGAGGGGAGGCTGTGCACCATGGGGCACCTCAGTAAGAAGGGGCTACTAGAGGATTTGGCCTTGTGTCAGGTGATTTTGAGTGAGGTCAGTGCTATGATTGGGTATTTAAGTATTATTACCTAAACAGTATCTAGGAGGTGAGAAGGGAGTGGGGCTAGAGTTGTGATTGGGGCAGAAACAGCAGTCACTCACTGTGACCTGGAAGAGGGGATGTTTGGTCATCTTTGTCATTTGCAGGGTTCTGGGTCTTGCTTTCAGTGCTCAGACAGGGTTATGGAGTGGGCTGGTGTTTGTCTTGCCCTGTCGCAGTCGCAGAGTAACCTCGACTGATCATAGCATTTTGTAAATTGTGTATGTTGACAGGAAAACACAATGCCCTCGCTGTCAGTGCCAGACCAGCTCCCCGTGGTGAGCTGTCAGGGGCTGCTTTCTTCTCTCCCATGCCCGGAGTGCTCCACAGGGGATCTCGTACTAGAACAAGGGGCCAAGGGCAGATAGTGGTGGTGGTTCTTAGGGTGTTTAATCCTCCTGGTCAACAAGCAGTTAACAGGGAGTTGTGTCCTTCCTGACTCAATGTGAGGCACCCTGGGAAACTCCTCCCAGGACGTCCGGCCGTGCCCTCCCCTCTGTGCCTTTAGACCTGCCCGTCGCTCAGCCTGGAATATTCTTTCCTTGCAGGCCCTCCTTGACCTAAAATAACATGGGGCAGCTCCATGGCAACCTCCTTGCTGAACTGACTGTAAAAATATTGAAATGCTTCCATGATGGCTGGCGGGTCAGCTTGGACCTGAACCTTGAGGCTCAAGGGACTCGAGTCAGTCCCTTGGGATCTCTGTTCAGCCTCAGGACCCTGCAGCCGGCATCGTTTTGGTAGGCCTGTGCCTTTGCCTTTTGGGTTCTTAAGTACGTTATAGGCCACCCCTGGGTGTCTCTTTCTGCTCATTCCCACAGAAATACGTTAAATTCTTGTGGCGCGTGATTCTTTTTTCATTATAAATCAGTTTTTTGAATGCCCGTCTCTCTTGGCCGTCCAGGACTATGCCTACCTGATATTTATTTTCTGAGGTTTGATAACAATGCTTGGTGCCTAGAAGGCCTCAGTCCCTGCCCATTACATATTGAGCCTAACTGGTCTCCTGACCTAAATTGTAAAGTTTAATTAAATGTAATTGTTTTTCATTTTATAATTCGTAAGTATTCACTGAAGGAGAAAAGTAACTGAACAATAATTTATATCATCTCGAATCCCACACCTTAGAGGCAAACATCATTCACATTTTAGTGTTTGTTTTTTCCAGACTATTTTTCATAGGTACAACCAAGAAAAATGGAATTATACTTTACAGTTCTTTTTTTTCAGAATAACAAAAAATATTTTATTAAAACATAGGGTTTACAGAAGTTTCCAGACAAGCTATACAAAATGGTCACAAGCGTTTTCTTCAAGGGGAGGTTCTATATTTGACAGCGAAGTCACAATATTATTAGTGAGGGCCAGGATATTTATTTACTGCTCCCATTTTGGTTCAAACAATCAAGTTTGTCCATCTACAGCATCTAAATAAAATTAGACTTGGCTAGCAAATTCTAAAGAACTGGTTAGCTGTTTTTAAACAATGCAATTGGATCAGCATAAAAAGGGGGAAAGGAGTCCATAAAATCAAAATAAAACTACCTCCTCCCTCAAAAAAACAAAAACAAAAACAAAGAAAAACACCTATACTCCCTACAGCTAACCCTGACAACTACCTGCATTCACAGTGTTTTATACTTAAACCATGATGGGGGAAATGAATAAAAGCTGAGTGGGGTCACCGCTTTTAAACGTTTGCAACAATCCCGATGATACTTCTAGCCCCTGCTCATGCTTTGTAACAGTGAATCAGGACAAGAAGTAGATTTGCTAATGTGCGTTTGATCACCAAAGGACTGAAGATGTTGGGCTTTTATTCTGTATTGTTTCCAAGACTGTGTCCATTAAATGCAAACAAAAAGGAAGGAGTCTTGGCAGAACAGAAGTGATACCCACTTGATGATCGGATCGATTTAAGCGAAGTGCAAGGGCATGCGGCCCAGGCCGCACTCCGCTGTTTCTAAGCTTGGGTTTCGCTGGCGTTCCGCTGCTCCCTGCATCATTGGCTGGTGGATCGGATCGTTTGGACTGGGAGTGCTTCCCAAAGCCTGGGTCACTGGCAGAACTGTGCGGGTCTGAGTGCTGGGGACCACTTACCTCTCAAAACATCTAAACATGTTCTTCCCAACTTGTTCACAGTAGGATGATAAAGTTTGGTCGTGAAATGGACTTTAGGTGCCGTCATCAGGCATTCTTCTGGAATAAACAGTTCAAGTTTAAAAGTCCCTCACTCAAAGGGGGAATCCTGGGGGCCTGCAATGACCACATGAAAATAACGGGCGTGGCTCTCATCCGGTTCTGCTTTAGTGCCAGGAACTGATTCTGCCAGCAAACCCTGGGTTTCCTTCATAATCCTGCTGGGCAGCCCTGCCATCTTGTCAGATCCCCAGTTCAGCCTCTGGTCTAGTCTCTGGCTCCGCCCCGCTCATGCACAAGTCCACATGCATGCTCTTTTGACAAGTGTTATTTTACTAAAATATCATGAACAGATTTCCATATCAATAAACATAGACTCATAGCATCAATAGTCACTTGGTACATATTTATTTTAAAATGACTACTGTGGGAATTTAAAAATGTAACAGCTTTCCTAAAATTATCAAACCTTAAAATGTTCATTAATCTAATATCATTAACATCAACATCATCGGTATTGTGAGTACTTAATGAATGTTCATTAATGCCAAGAAATAGAAGGCAAAGCATACACTTTTATTTAGATTTGGGGGACATACCCACAATTGAGCTCAAATTGAGGTACTTATTGATACTTTCAGCAGGTGTTTCTGTGAAGCGGTGTTCTTCAGACACGAAACCTTCCTACTTAAAAGGCATTTTTGAAAATCTTGGAAAGCCATTTTATTTAAGACACGAGACCTCCAATTCGGCAAGAGGCAGACACCTAGGGCCTCTACAAGTTAAGCCTATGGAAATTAACCTTTCCATTTGTGGTTCAGTCACACCAGATTGAGCCCACCTGGCTCCTACTTTCCCATGGTTATTATTCCTAGGAAGAAATCATATCTAGATTACTTTGGTAATTATAGTCATCTATCCTCATACACCTCTTGTAGAAAGAATATGTGGACCTATAAAGGAAAATGTCTATGGAGGGGGAAATGAGGCTTTGTCCATCTTTTACATCCGTAAACAATGGACAGTGCTTTATAGAGAGGCTTTCTTGAGGTCATGCAGAGAATTTGGAGGACTAGCTTGTTTTATCCACCTCTTCAGGAGTCCTCTTGTAGCTGTTATATTACTTTTGTCAGCTCAATATTTCTTCTCTCTGAGAACTGCTAACCATCCAAAGGTCCCATCTGCCCAGCACAGTGGCAAGCATATGACCAAGGCTGGCCAACTAGAGCATGCCGCTCTCTAGGAAGCCCTCACCGTTCAGGGGTGGCGACTCGGCCCTGCAAGACCAACAGGAGCTCTTTTGAGAGACCTGGTCCAGGTGACCCTGGGGTGTCTGTGGAGTGTCTCATGGGGAGAGCCTGTGTAAGGATGAAGCCCACACAGAGGAATGGATAGCGCTGTTTGACTCCTTGAATCCAGCTCTGCATGACAGCAACTGCGATAACCTAGTTCTAATGCTGTTTCGCTTCAATGCTTCAGTCAAGGATCTGTCACTTATCAAGAAAGGAGTCCAACACACTGAGAATCATATAAACAAACTCCCAAGAGTGAGAAGAGACCTTAGAGTTAAGTTCCATTCCCACCTACACAGAAACCCTCTCTATTATTCCGTGAATACCTGAGTGTCTTGTTGAACAGGATGGTCACTACTGTGCAAGGTGTCTATTGCATTGCCCAATACTGTTAGCTCCTTTAAAGCCTTTTTTAATGTTGAACGGATAACGGCCTCCTCATAAATTACACCTATTGGTATTAACTCTGCACTGGACTCATGCAGAAAATTATTCTAGGCTCTTTTTCACATGGGAGTCTTTAACTATCTGAAAATACAAACTGTTTCTTCTCTAGTCCCAATAGTCCCAGTTTCTTTACTCGTAAGAGGTAGTTTTTAGACCCTTTATAATCATGGGGTCCTCTGTAGAAAATGTGACATGAGAGTAGTAATCCCTTTACAATGTATTGCTTATAATTGATCGATTCATTTGACTAGTTTGGAGAACGGTAGATCTATTATTTCCTGCATCCTAGGTACTATAGCTCCATAAATTAAGTATGCTTATAATTACATTAATTACATGATTTCTAGACAAAGTGCCTTATACCTAGGACACTCTTCATTAAGCTTTGGGCTTCACGATAATTTTTAAAACTCCACAAGTACAAAGCGACAAATATAAATAAAATATAACGCTCATAGCTCACATTTAACAAGTTACTATACATTAGGC
The DNA here is from genome assembly GCA_004026545.1 of Mormoops blainvillei. Taxonomy (NCBI): domain Eukaryota; kingdom Metazoa; phylum Chordata; class Mammalia; order Chiroptera; family Mormoopidae; genus Mormoops; species Mormoops blainvillei. The sequence goes on along the minus strand of PVJD01009378.1, from coordinate 53,067 downwards.
ATTTTACGGCATTGTGTATTATTATGGCTCACAAAATCCCGCAGGTGAGTTCTCTTTTTATCCCCATTAGGCAAACGAAAAAACTGCAGCTTAGAGGGGTTAAGTAGCTTCCCTGATGTCTCGCAACTAGCTCATTGTAAAGTTAGTCTCTAAGTATAACTCCGAAAACTAGGTCCTGTATTCTCTCAACGCTTCAGAATTCAGGAGCAATGCTTCCAACAGAAAATCTGCTCAGCAGTCATGGCGAACTGTAACTGCAACAATGACAGTATTTGAAAAGTTGCAATGATTATTTATGGGAGATCACTGCTACCGCCACTATTTATTTATTTATTTATTTATTTATTTATTTATTTATTTGATTTTGCTGCTGCTGCTGCTTCTTAAATACAAAACTGTGTGTTGCTCAGAGTACCGTTTGTTAGGTAAGCTCCAGGGACCTAGTACCCAGAATGTGGCCAGAGTTATCAGTGCTGCATCGTGTGCTTGAAAACGGCCGTGAGAGAAAAGCTCACCGTAACAACAACAAAAACGGTAATAATGAGAGGTCAGTACTGTGTTAACTCACCTTATCATGGTCAGCGTTTTGCAATATATTTGTGTATCACATCATCACATGGTATATATATCTCGGACTTACACAATATTATGTGTCAAGTGTATCTCAATAAACCTGGAGTGGGGATCAAACAAGCAAAATTGTGTACAGTGAATCCTTGACTGGAGATTTACAGTACAGGGAGAGGGAGGGATAGGAAAGTTTTAAATAAAGCCTGATTAAATAAATGATAAAGAGGAAGCATTGTGAAGAAAAAGAGATTACAATGTAGGTGGGACAGTGAGCTGTGGAGGCCACGGAGAAGAATCTGAAACGTGGGCAGTGGAGCGGTGGTCCTTGGAGACTCTGCTGGTGAGAGTTTAGAATGGACTAGTTTGGTTTCATGAACAGAAAAGGTGTTGAGGTTAAGACAGGGTTTATCTTTTCCAAGCCAGGTCCCCCAGAAGGTGAGGCAGGTGGCCCCCAAGTCAGAGTGAGAGGGAGAGGGTACCTTTCCAGGCTGGAGTCTGGTACATCCTCGTGAGACTGTGGGATCTGGGCTGCTTTGCAGCCTTCCTCTTCCTCTTCCAGGTGGTTACCTGGAGGAGGTTTTCTGGAATGCTTAACAAAGCCCAGAGGATATGAGAACATGAACTGTACCGGTGAGTTACACCAACAGCTCCCAGCTCTCACCTCCGAGAGCAGAGTAAGCTGGGAGTAGGAGGTTTGGGCAGAAAGGCAAGCATCACTTGGAGGATACTATTCAAAGCAGCCTCAAGACGCACCTCAAGACTTGGGTGTTGTTCTAAAGAACCAAGGTTGTGGCTTTTAAGCTCAAAGATGGGCAGCAAAGGAGCCACACTGTGCACTGTTTATTACCTCCGTATACACTGAGATGGAGTTGGGATATTTTAGGACCAGCGAGATGAGAATATCCTTTTACATCTGAAGTCACTGAGAGAGGGGTAGGGGAACACAGGAAGTTAGCCAACGAGATGTGGACTAGGTATCCTTTTTTTTTTTTTTAAGGATATTAATGAAGACTTCTGTAAAACAACAATTCATATACATACAATGATAAGAAACAATGTAAAGGCTATAAAAAAGAGTTGGCTGAGAAATCATAAGAGAACAGGAGTTGAGCTTGAAAGTGAAGTGCAGGGAATATTTGAACAAGAATGGGATCTATCTTACTGTGAACTCAAAGGCTTATAAATTAGAAGTGGATCTGTCAGGTGTTGACAGACAGAGGAAGGGGACAAGGGGCCCCCTTAAGGGCCCAGTGCAAATGCTGTGTTCCCTGCTCAGAAAGGGCCGCGCCTGCAGGTGAACACAGATCCATTGTCATGCCTTTCTTCGGCTTCTTTTATGAAATGCTTATGATGTGCCACAAAGCTCTCAAAATAATATTTACACTCGCTTAATAAGCACTTTGGCTAAATTATAAGTATACGCTGAGTACACTGCATAGCAGGCTATATTTTAAAAGGTGCAAAATAATCTCTTACCATTTGAAAGAGGCTTTTAAACCATACTTGCCTTCCTTCTGGTGAGCACTGGGTGGAGCTCTTATTTAAGTTAAGTGAAAGTGTTGTCTAGGAAGAAAAGGAAGCTACTTTAAAGAGTTCGCATTTAGGGAATTTTTATCCATTTAGTCTCTCTCTGGCAACAAAAGCCATCCAACTTTTCACTTTAAAAAAATAAATAAATAAATAAATAAAAAGAGAATTACACGAACCGTCAGTCACTAATAAAGGAAGATGTGAGAAGCAGGGTACAAAGAGGAAAGGCAAGGATTTGTGAATGGAAAGCTGCCTTGTTAGTAATAAATTCAGCAGACGGTGACTTTAAGCATAGCTGGGGTCTAAAGCCATCTTCATATTTAAAAATCTCGTTCTTCAGCGAGGTAAGCGTCTCTTTGGCCTGCAGGTGGCTCAGCTGGCCTCGTCGACAGCACTCCACATTGGAAAGGGCCACTGCTCTCAGGGTCTCTCTGCACCTTCCCTGCAGGGGCTGTGTGCCCAGGCCCCGCGGTCTCCCCACGGCGCCGACCCTGCCACCAGGGCAGCCTATCATCGGGAAGGGCACCTGCAGTCCACAGCTGCCCTGCCTGTGTCTGGTGCTTAGCTTGATTTGAAGAGAAGTTGGGAGTCCCATCTTGGTCCTGGACTCAAATCTTATTTGCCAATCAACATTTTATATTATTAAAATACGAGGGATATTTGAATATCTAGACCAAAAAAGTAAAATAGCATTTGTAAGTCAATACATTTTGAATCAGAAGAGAGAAATTATTAGAAAGTTATGTAATTAATTCAGAAACTTTGAGAGTGTGACCCAGACAATAGCATTTTTAAAAGCTCCATGATGGATGTTTCTAATGTACAAGCAGACGTGAGAACCAGTGGTCTACACTGCACTGGATTCAGGGGATACCAGCACTTTTTAGCCCAGGGGTTCTCGAATATTGCATGTACATAAGAAATCTCTGAAAGTCTGCAGCAGCTGCATAGCCGGTGTCTCTCTGTGTTCTTCCATACCTCTTCCTCTTTCTTTTTGTTTATAAAGTTTCTTCAAATAACCTTAGTAGTTAATAGTAACAGAAACAATCCATATGCCAAAATAATGTATTCAATATTCCAATTTAGTTTTCAAAGAAAATATTTTGTTTTTTAAAAAAAGCTGGAGGGCCCTGCCATGTAGCTCAGTTGGTTAGGGCATCATCCCAACATGCCAAGGTTGCGGGTTTGATCTCTGGTCAGGGTACATACAAGAAGCAACCAGTGAATACATAAATAAGTGGAACAACAAAGCAATGCCTCTCTCCTTCCTCTCTTTCTCTCAAAAAAAAAATCAATCGATAAAATTTTTGTAATAAAAAAGAAAGCTGGAAGGACCTAGGTGAAAGTAACTTAAGTCATTTGCATAAAACTCACGTGCTGGTGGGGGTAAGAATCTGCATTTTAGCAAATGTCCTAGGTGATTCTGATGCAGGTGATCCTTAGCCCATTGTCGAAACCCCGACAAAACACTAATTTCTAAGGTCCAAAGACTCAACAATAACCAAGGACTATTTCTGTTTTAAATCATTATTATACAGCATTTACTTCATGCCCGAAACCATTGTAAGAGAATTAAAAATAAAAACTAATAATAATTAATAATGATCCCCATAACAATCTTAGGAGATGAAGAGTGTTGTTACCCCCATTTTTACAAATTAGGAAGCCAAGGCACAGAAATGCGAAGTCACTTGCCCCATCGCCTGTACCGAGGAAGTGGATTTGCACCCAGGATTCTGGCTCCAGAGGCTGAGCTCTTAACTGCTCCCCCCGCACCACCCTTTCCACCAACGTGCGTAAGAAAGTGCACTTTATCCCCAGCTGGATTTTTGCTGGGCCCTTCCTTGGAACCTGAAAGGAAAACAGGACTACATGGCTGCATGAAACACACAGGAAATATTTTATTAGCTTCCAGATGGAGAAAAGGGTAGAGTGAAAACATTTCAATGTAAATCCACGGCCCTCCTCAATGAGCCCACTCTGGCACTTGTGGCCCCCCAATCGCGGTAGTACCTGTAGTCCCCCGGCCTCAGCAGGTACTGCTGCCCCCGGTAGTCAGGCATCTCATAGAGGACCCAGTAGCCCTCCAGCACGTTGAAGGAGTGGATCTCACTGAAGTGGAAGCTGTCGTAAAGCGAGGAGCAGTCCGCAGTGAACTCCGCCATCTGGCCTCTGTAGTCTTCCCTCTCGTAGAGTCGGATCCTGTGGGAGCTGGTCTGTGGATTAAGCAATGAGCAGATGAGGAAGAGTCAGAAACCCCAGCCTTTAGCAATTAATCATACACAACCCTGGGGGGATAGACATTTCTTTGTCTTTTCTATATCAAATGCGACCAAGTTAAAGAAAGTTCCAACAGCAGGGCTGCTTTGTACAGTTGGATAGGTTGTGTACAGTAAAAGGCATTTAGACCATGATATGAAAAGCGCTCCCTAGAATTTTTTGAGTCACAACCTATATCAACCACACTGGATCTACTTAGTACCATTCTTAAGTAACAATTTTATATGTTTGTTTGCTTCTCTCCTTCATAGGCTTATGGTAGTCCAGAGCTCTCCATATTAAATGATATAAAATAATAAGATATTAAAATAAAAAGACAAAAATATCACCACCAAAAGGCATTATTTTGACTCTCAACAGTTTTAGAAGAGGCTGGGCAGAGAGTAAGTCAAGGTGTTCTTCCTAAAATGAGGCACAGATTGGTGGTGACTAAGCACAGGTAGCTCCTTAATAACTTTCTTCCTGCTCTAAGTCCCGCCACTCTAAAATTTTGAAAAGCAGGTGCCATCATAAGGATTAGGTTTCAGTTCTTAGCTCTAATATATGTTTGGGCAAAATAGTTTTAGGTAATGAATAATAATGGCAGCTCAAGATCATGAAAGAGGCCTTTATTGGTCAATAGATTATAAAACCGTTAGAAACATGGAAAGGTAATCTATTGATTCTGGGCAAATCCTGTCTGTCTCTCCTGGAGCACTTGCTCTGTTATCTGCTTGTTCCTTCCCAGTAGGTACCCATTTAATACCTTGCTTCTTCCACCATTACATCCTCCGTGGGGAAGGTTCTCATAAGAAATTCATTCTGCGGCGTGAAAGATGCTGATAATTCATCTTCCGTGGTTTGTAAAGGACTCACCCGTACGTTTTCTAATTTGACCTTCACAACAGCCTGACACGCGTGGAGCACCATTATCAGCCTTTTCGTTTTTTATGAGACACTAAGGACGGAGCTGGCAGTCTGTAATCAGAAGAGTCGGGACTGGAAAGGGGAAGCCAGATTTTCAGGCTCCTAATGCCAGCAGGGTCCTATCGAGGCGTTAATGGCCCTCTGAGAGGGTTTCAGACTTCACAAAAAGTGTTACATTTTCCCCCAGGACTCTGTCATCGTCACATTGGAGAATCCCTAACGGTAGCACTCCAGGCTGCTGGGATGTTATCTGGGTAAGAGTGAGCTTCACAGAAGCTACTATAATCACATTGTTGGTTACTTGTTTTGCTTAATCAAAAGGCAGGACTTGAGAGACCCTTGATGTTTATAATAAGAGTTTGTATTTGGGGGAGGGATGGCCTGCCATGTGCCAGAAAAGTTCCTTTCATCCTCATCACAACCGTAGGACTTAGTTACTCCTGCTGGCCCATTTTGCAGATGAGGAAAAACAGCCGCAATCTGAGGGACCACCCTAAGGCAACCTGATACTAAGGAGTTGCTTAGTCATCACCCTGGCGTTGACACTCGGAACGATATCATGCGCGGCTGTTTCCCACTAAAGGTGAGCTTAATTTCAACAACGTAAAATAAAAGGTCCGTTAAAAGCATTCAAGCACATACTTTCTCAGTGGAAGAAAATTTAAGGTACTAATAAAAGGGGAAAAAACGGAGCCGGAAAAAGAAGCCTACCGTCCTAACAGTACAAGCGAGCACCTGCGTGACTGCAGGGCGCAGAGGGACCAGGGGGACCCGGCTCACCTGCGGGATGAGGCGGCAGGAGCGGACGGAGTCGCTGAGGCCCATCCACCGCTGGTAGTCGGAGTAGTCGCCCCGCCGCAGGAAGTACTGGCAGCCCTGGTAGTTGGGGCGCTCATAGAGCATCCAGCAGCCGCTGTCCACGCGGATGGAGTTGCAGCGGCTGAGGTAGGGCTGCAGGTTGGGGTGGTCGCTGCTGCACTCGTAGTGGCGGCCCTGGAAGCCGCGGTCCTCGTAGAAGGTGATCTGCAAGGAAGGGAACGAGAGGCTCAAGGGCCTGGGCCCAGCCGCCATCTGCCAGGGCTCCTGCCGGCCTGGGCGCTGGGCGCTGGGCTCACCTTCCCCATGGCTGGTGGACAGCGCGGTGCGGGGTCAGTGGCTGGGCGGGCAGCACGGCGGGTCTATATAGCAGGCCAGCTGCTGCATTGGCAGGAAGAACACAAAAGGGGCCCAGGGTGACGAGGGGATTTTCATGTCTTACTTTTTTCTCTTTGCTGTCATAGTCCACAGGGTTCATTGTGGGCTTTGGTCTCATTGTCTCTGGGAGTATTTGAGTTGCTATCACTGGTTGATGCTATTGAGACTGTTTGACAAAAAAAAAGGTCTGTTGGAACATTGTCTATTTAATAATAGAAGTACAGCTTCAGCCATTTCATATATAGCCTGCACTGTTATTTGTATAGACTGGGGAAAAAACGAAAATGTGTGAGTAGGGGAGCAAAAAAAGCAGTGTCTTAATATGGTAAATATAAAATAATCTGTAAGATCAATCATATATATTACTTATGTGTCACAATATTGACTACTAATTGTTACTAGGAAGAAAATGACCTTAATCGAATGTTAAGAATTTCAAATTAGTCCTTTAAGGGAACTTCCTCATTAATAGGTGTAAGAAATTGAAATGTTTACCAAGGGAGTTCACAGAATTTTAAACTTTCAGGATGGTAAACAAACAAGCAAACAGACAAACAAACAAACAAAACACAGAAGCACAGCTAGCACAGACCTTAGGTGTTTGGTCCGTTTCTGATGTTGTTGTGGTCATGCCTGGAAGTAGACTGGGGATTAGACATCTCATCTTACCTAATTATGATTCAGAAGGGAGAATAGCTTTAAAATGCTTAACGTCAGAAAAAACTATAAGGGAAATAAAAGGAAATAAGAAAAAGTAATACCTCTAAAACAAAACCAACCAACCAAACAAAAAGACAGATATCCTCTTAGGTTATTATAAAATAAAGCCAAATTGATACACCTTTGTTCTCTGGGGAACAAGAGGACACAACGGTTTTGACTTAGAGGAAAGACAGTGACTAAGAGGAAATCAATGACATGAGCTCAACCTGGAATGGTGCAGGGAGAGGAGGAACGACTATCTAGAAGCTGGGACACTAGGAAGACTTTAGGAAGCATTTATTGGCCTGGAAGTGAATGGTTTGATGGACTGGAAAGGGCAGTGGAGTAGATGACCAATGCCTTTGGCTTCTTTCACACTCAAAGAATTATTCATAGTCCTATGTCGTCTCTTGAAAATACTTTGCCTTGGCTTGGGTCATAAATCTTTTTGAGTTGCGATTTATGAATTAAACACCAATTACGTACAATATACTGAGTTCAGTTCTTGTTATTCACTATGTAAATGCATGTGTTTCTAAAGTTTCTTATGTTTACATAATGAAAAACAAGCAGCTAGAATCTAAAGAATAAAAACCATCATTTTAATGAAAAATTTTTAAAAATAGAATAATTTAAAAGATAAATTTTAAAAAATCATCATTTTGCTCTGAGCTCTTCTGTGGGGAGTGTTGGTAGATGAAAAATTAAAATATGAGAGAGAACATAATGCTAGGACCCCCAGAGAGCTTGTAGAGGAACATGGCGAGAACTGACATGTGCTTACAATTGAAATTTAGGATACACCTGGGAGAGCGAAACAAGGGACTTTGGGCTTGGTTTTTTCATTAACTAGGAAGAGAGAAGGCTGTATTTCAGCTGGGGGAAGAAACAGAGAAGAAACTCTACACTTTTCATAGAGCTGCGGTTGAATGGCTTGGGCCAAAATGTGGGTTGATATCGATGCTCTATAGAAAATTCTAGGAGTAAGAAATGTGAGTTAGACCTAAGCTCCACGTTGTACTCTGTGTGCTAAGTGAATGTACGACCTGAGAATCCTTACACTTGTAGCACAGAAGCAGAGCTCGATACAAGCTGCCAGGAAGGACTGATGAGGACTGTCTTTGGAGGGAGATCAAGAGATAAGGACCAGGAAATACAGCCTTCGTCACTCCTGAAGCATTCAGGCGGTTTCAAGGAAAAGTGAAGAAAAAAGAGACTAGTTCAGGTTAGGATTTTCTGCATGTAGGGTCAATAGTTTGTGTAGCTGAAGTAAATGTCAGTCTACAAAATGAAGTGTATTAGAAATAGCCCTTTCTTATTTTCTATAACTCAAAATATTTTATCAATCTAAGTGTTATTTCACTGGGATGGAGAGAAAATTTAATGTTAGTCATTGTTGGGTTTCCTCTCCTCATTTTCCCAGGCTCCATGATTGGGTTCTGTGGCCTTAACATGAAACCAGGGAATTTCATGGGGTTAGAGGAGTCACTGGGGACTAATTTATGTCCATTGTTGGTGGCTCTCTCCAGTGTTCGTACCAGCATGGGAATGAGAACTGACAACCCTAAGGGCTATGGATCCGAGAGACGGTTTATTTGGTTGGCACGATGTTTAGATTTGCAGGGTAACGTTTCAGGCTGGTTCACACTTTCCATAGCTCGCCACACTCCCCATCACTCCTTGTTGTCTCTGAGGAGGTTGTTTTACTTCTTTACGTCATCTGCCTGGGCCCTGATGGCATTGAGAGGCAACCTCGAACGAGTGTTTTCCAACTCTACTCAGCTTCTATCAGTTTTTACCATTTTTTAAAAACAGCTATACACTAAAATTCTCAAACAGTCTTGCTTGGTCTGATCCATGTTTTGTGAGGAACTTGTGTATTTTGGGGTTAAAATCTCCTTTTGTAAATGTTTTCTCTTCTATAAAATTGTGTACAAATAGATGGTTCTTAGTTTTACATTTTTGTTATGTTGTTTTTAATCTTAAATGTCCTTGGAATAATGAAAATTGATGAACGTATGTTGGTCCCTATTTAAAGATAATTGGTCTGGGAAATCTAAAATATTGACTACTTGATTTAAAGAATAAGAAAAATGTGGTGAACATTTTTATTGGGGTTCTGTGTGTTATAATGCTTCAAAATCCTATCCTAGGGTTATTTCAGAAATTATTTCTCCATCAAACTCCCCACATTAGGGCCACCACAACAGTTAAGAACATTGGACAAACCTGGGCTGCAGTCTTATCCTTGCCTCTTCTAACTGTGGGACCCTGGGCATGTTATTCAATTTAATTTAATCTCAGTTTTTCCCCACAGGCATCCCACACAAATAATAGGCTTAATTTGTCTGGTACATAAGGCACTTGGATCAAACTAATTTCTTCCAGCTTCAAAATAATATTTCTTATATGTAAGCCAAGTCATTATGCTGTACATTTAAAACTTTTACAGTGCTGTATGTCAATTGTATCTCAATAAAACTGGAAAAAATACTGTTCTTCATTAAATGCAGTTTTACTATAAAATTGTCATACTCTTCTTTGTCACACGACATTTCCATTTTAACTGAACTAGCATTGCTCAAGCATCTTCATCCTAGTCTGCCTCCACTATCAGTAACTACCATCCATCTTTATCATTCTCAGAACGCTTTATTAAAGTAAAAGCACAAGCTGACTATAAAAAAGGGATTGGAAGCTGGTTTCTCACATTCCTCTTTCGGAATTCTAAAGAAGAAAAAAAACGTCTCAGGTTGGGCTCCAAGTTCATTATAATTTTGCCTGAGGGAAAGAGAAAATAAATCACCACAAAATGTTTGGATTGTTATTTATCAGAATTTCTCTTCCTTAGATTTATGAGTTCCAAACACTTTTAGCACAAGAAACGGCAAGGTTTTTTAGCTCTGGATCATTGTTAAAATGTCTCCCAAAGAATGGGGGGACATTGGAGAGTTTGCCTGACCTGTACCTAAGACCAGTGGGTTAGACAAGGGAGTTAAGGGGCAGGAAGGTAGGAGACAGAGAGGGGAGTAGAAGAAGGGGATAGAAGAAGGAAGAAATGGTAGAGAATCAGTGACCAGCTTTCTGGCCTCCAGTTCCCCAACCATGAGGACAAAGGCAGAAGTGGCTGTTCCTGTGTGTCTCTTTGTTGTGGCAAGGACAATTTTTTAAAAATTCTATTCACAGGAAACTACTTTCATTCGAGATGCCATCACAAAGCAGGCAAAAACAAAGTGTCACAAAAAGGTTACATGTGTAAGGAAGCATTCAGTGTGCATGTCCTACTAAGAAAATACTTGTCCCTATCAAAATGTTAAGGAATAAAAACACATCTCATGAGGAATATGTAAATAATATTACCTCATTTATTTCGCCTAGTAGTTTGTTACAGGATGACTTTCAAGTACTAAGTAAAGGTACTTGATAATCAAAAGTGATTGCATATGTATTATTTAGTACTTGGGCAGTACTTGACTCTAAAAAGTGATTATATACTTATTATTTAGTATTAACATTTTAGCATTATGTTTGTAGAGAGCTCTGTGGCGGTGGGGACCATGCCTTTTATTTTTTCATTTTGGCTGATTTTTCATTCCCAGTGCTACATTTGGCCTTTGGTGGGTGCTCAATAAACGGTGAAGATCCTAAATCAAAGATGTTATGATCTCTTCTCTGGTGGCTAATAACTGGGCAAAGTCTATTAAAATAAAAAATAAGTATTTTGTGCTAGGAGCTGACAGTCTCACTTTTAGGTCTCTATCCTCCAGTAATTATGACGTGTAGGTAAAGGTCTATGTACAATGTTCTTTGCAGCCTTGTTTGTAAATGCAACATCGGAGAAATCAAATCACCAACAGATAAAGGACGAAATAATCTAGGGGGCCTCCAAGCGATGGAATACAATGCTGCTGTTTAATAGAACAAGGTACTCACCTAGATATATACCCATAATAGTGCATGTTAAAAGCAAATTGCAGACTAATATATGCAGCGTGATTCCATTTTTGTGGGGGGTGGGAAGCATGTGTTTTACGAGATATCTACAAAATGAGGGGAAACTTTGGACAGGTTGTCCACTAAGTGTAAACAAGTGTTAACAATGAAGAAGGGATTGGAAGGCCCCTCTCCACTTTTTTATACATATAATTTGTAAAGTAGTAAGAGTATGCAAGTTTTTTACTTTGGAGAAAAAATTTAAATAAAAAATAAATTCTTTACTGATGAAAAGATTAAAAAAATTTTTTTAATATGCTGGGCTTTGCTTGTGAACAAGCAGATTTTACTTCAATCAAAGGGGGGCTCTAGAAATTCTGACTTTCTTCAATGTGCCTTTAAATTTGAGACTTTTATTGGAGTAAAATTATTTTTATGTTTATGGAATACTATATAATGCAAATCTATTTAAAATATTAACATGTGTTGCATTCATTTATTCGTCTTAGCTGGGTGTCATGTACAGCTGTGCAGTTTCTGCTCTTCACAGTGTTTGTCCCAGGGGCTGTACCCCAATCAGAAGCTGTTTTAGACTAGGAAGGAGAGTCTGTAATGAGTCCAAAAGTTTGACCATGGCCAATGACAACCTTGGCGTTAGTTACATATAATACTGTGCTTGAAAAGTGAATAAAACTACAATTCTTTATATAGTACAATAATGCTTTTCGCCAGGTGGGCTTTTGTTCACCGCTCATCTGTGACCCTCTGTGACCTTCAAACACTTCCTGGGTCAAAAGGAATACTGTCCCTCAAGACTGAGGCTGAGCGCCTCCTCTCTCCAGTCACCCTCTCCCATTTCTCTATGTTGACTTGCCTTACATTCTCAGACAGGTCACCTCCTCTCTCCACCCTCACTTCTGAACCTGTTCGAGACTTATTTTATCTTGGGGCTCTTCTAGAACAGACTCCTTCCCACTTATTCACTCCTCAAATGACTATAGAAATGCTTTCTTTACCAGGGAGCATTTACCGGTGAATTATTATAATTGACACACAGTGCAAGAGCAGCAGAAGCCAACAATTACCAACAATGCAGACTAAATACTTTATTAGGTTCCAAACTGAGAAAATGGTAGTGTGAATCTATTTTAGTGCAAATCCGCCACCCTCCTCAAAGAGCCAGCCTTAGCATCCATCCACGGCTCCCCAATCCTGGGAGCACCTGTGCTCTTGGGACCTCAGCAGGTACTGGCACCCTCGGTAGTCAGACATTTCGAAGAGGACCCAGCAGCCCTCCAGCACATGCAGGGAGCGGACCTCACCAGGGAGTGGCCCTGGATGCAAGAGCAGTCCTCGCTCAGCTCCATCATGAGACCTCTGTGGTCCTCTCTCATACAGCTGCAGCCCGTGGGAGCCTGTCTGCTTGGCCCACAGAGAGAAGGAACAGAGGCAACCAAACAACAGATGAACTTGGTGGGTTGGGGCATGGGATTGTCTGTGTGAAAACTGAGACTCTAAGGTTGCTGTGAATGGATCTGGGTCCTATAGCATTTAACAGATATTTGCATGCCTGTTTTCTATTTCTTATCTAGGAGACGTGATTTTTTTTTTAAAGAGATTCAAAGTCTGGGTTAGAATTTTTCAAGAGCTCAAATAGCTTATTTTCCTAACTCCTAATTCCCTAATTCCCTTGATTCCTAGGTGTTAAACCAATATTGGGGGGGCGGGGGCGGGGGATATAAAGTATTTTGACTGATATTCTTTTAATATGAGTATTATCTCCCAAATTTATACACATATAAATCCACCACTAAAGTAAGATTTTAAAAATGACATACTTAGGTGAAAATTGGTTTAAATAGTCATTTGAAATCATAATTCAACTTATTTTCCAAATTAAGAACAATTACTTTTTCCAAAGGTGGACATTACCTTTCAATAGCCTATACTAACAACAGAGTTTTCAATTTTTACTATAGCCTGTAGTGGAACCTATTTATTTCACTCATTATCCATTTCCTTACTATAGGTAAAAATTGATTTGTTAGAAATATTGCCCCCTTCGTCCAACCAATTTCCCATTTGCACATTTTGTTTTATAACCCACCATGTTACTGTTTTGTTACAGACAATTTTTGATTGACTTATTGGTAGTAAAAATTAAAAATAAAATGGACTCTCTAAGTGAATTCTTCCCCAGTAGTCTGCTGTTTTTGTGCGACTATCTGGGCATAGGCAAGTATCCAAAGCGCACTTAATCCTCGGGTGTTTTTAAGGGGATGCCTCCTTCACGATAAAGACCCGCAATAACGCTGTGAGGACCCTCAGGCAGCATGATTGCCACCAAGCAGAGCTCACTTCGGGGATGAGGCGGCAGGAGCGGATGGAGTCGCTGAGGCCCATCCACCGCTGGTAGTCGGGGTAGTCGCCCGGCCTCAGGAAGCACTGGCAGCCCTGGTAGTTGGGGCGCTCATAGAGCATCCAGCAGCCGCTGTCCACGCGGATGGAGTTGCAGCGGCTGAAGCAGGGCTGCAGGTTGGGGTGGTCGCTGCTGCACTCGTAGTGGCGGCCCTGGAAGCCGCGGTCCTCGTAGAAGGTGATCTGCACAGGAAGGATAATTGCGAATTAAATCATTTGCTCCTAATAGATCTTGTATAGAGGCTTTAAATGTTTTTTTCCACTTTATTTAACTTGTGTTCCGCTCACCTTCCCCATGGCCGGTTGACTGATGAAGTGAGTTCAGCGGATGGGCCGCCAGCGCGGGGAGCCTGTATAGCAGGCCGGCTGCTGCGTTGGCAAGAACAATACAAAAGGGGCCCCGTTGTGAGGAGGGGATTTCATGGATCCCTTTTACACGCTGCATTCAGTGGAAATGCCTGTGGAGTTTACCCCGTTCTCTGGTATATTCTAACGCTGTCCTGTACATGTTTTAGAGATGTCGCTACAGTTGCTTTTATTTGGATTCTTAGCGTTTTCTAAACTTACCAGCTGATCAATTTGAACTTTCTACCTGAAACGTGTGTGTCTACGATTCAGTTATGTCCCGTGTATTTTCTGGGAAAAATCTGTGTCTTTACAGGAGTGCCTCAGAATGCCACAGCACTGACTAATTTTCCTTGATGGAAGAGACCACTTTAACTTTAAATTTCTTTTTTTCCACAATTTGCCAGCCTAATATAGGACACAGATCTGGATTCTGATCTTTGCTAGTTTCGACTGAGTTGATCAGATGCCTTGAGGCATAGCTGCTAACTTCCCCTTCGATATCTTCATGTAACTAGAAATCAGGAGCTAGTAGTCAACTGGTGGTAAGGACCACGGGAAAGGCTTCTATGGTCATTGAATCCAAGACTGAGAAGTTTATTGCTTTATAAATTGCTTCCCCTTTTCCAGGGCTCGGGGAGGCAGCAAAGCTACACGGATTGAGAAAGTCCACTTAGTAGTCAGTAACCTCTCAGAGCAGGAGTTATTTCATAGTACTTATCTCATGGCATATAGTACGTTGGATGAGGAAGAAATAAAGAAAAAAGAGAGAAAAAGAAAAACCTTCGACATTCGGAAGCTGGCCTGGGGGAACTCGGCTACATTATTCCCCTATCACACGTAAACGATCTCGCAAAATAGTAGCTTCAGGCCAGGTTACTCTGAGATCATGACGAAATGAGGCAAGCACAGGCGAAAACAAAGTCGGTGTACCACCGACAAAATACCAAACACCGTCTCTCTCAGCTAAAATGATTAACTGCTACTTCTGTATCAGTTGCAGCTTTATTCTTGTGCTGGGCTCCCCTCCCCAAGAGTATATTTATTGGGACCCAATCATAAAATTACCCCTGTTTCCAACGACATCCAATCTAGAGTGAATCTCTGCTTTTCTAGACCCTTCCCCAAATCACCCAACCAAAGCAGAAATACTACAACACACTCTTTCCAACACCCTCTTATTGAGACAGCTCTTGCATCCCCATGGTATAGGTCCTTTCTTGATCTAACAAGTAATAAACCCATTTGTTTCATGGCAAGGGTTCCTGATGGTTTTTGGCTAACGGACATTGATGTGAATAAATGAGATGATGTGTATCATGTGTTTGCCATCTACTCGGCACAAATGAGCACTGAATAAATATATTGGTAATGATGTGACATTATTAAGGATGACTTCAGCTTATTTGTCTTTCTCAGAGATATTTAGTCCTCACAAAGATGCTTGAAAAATCAATTTAGTGATTTTAAAAATGGTAGATTTGGCCCTGGTTGGCGTGGCTCAGTGGATTGAGCACTTGACTGTGAAGCAAAGAGTTACCAGTTCGATTCCCAGTGAGGGCACATGCCTGAGTTGTGGGCCAGGTCCCCAGTAGGGGGCGCACAAGAGGCAACTACACATTGATGTTTCTCTCCCTCTCCTTCCCCCTCCCTTCCCCTCTCTCTAAAAATAAATAAATAAAATCTTTTTTAAAAATGGTAGATTTGGAAGGGACTTTAGAAATGATCTACTGGTTTTTGAACTCTCAGATGCACAAGAATCACCTGTGCTTATTGAAATGCAAATTACCAGGCCCCACCCTCTTTGGAGATATTGCATTAGTAGACCTGGAAAAGACTCCAGAAATCTGTATTTTTTAACCAGCACCAGATTGTTCTTTGACCAAACTTTGAAAAACATTACTCTGGTTCATTTCTTCATGTTTTTTAAATAAGAAAAAACATGTTTTAGCCATCCCCAGGTAAAATTGTACTAGCAATGATACCAACATTCTTTTCAAACATATAGGCAGAAGTGCTTTCTGCTTTGTTCTATAGTTTCATATGTACACAATGAGAGAATCAAAGCAGAAGTACCAGCACTTTAAATAATAGACCTATGGTGAGAAAATGCATATGACTAATGTTAGTCTTGTCTCAGAATGGCGTAGTTTTGGCATTTCTCTCCCCTTGCCCCTGCCTTCCTCTCGGCCACAGTCCCACAACACTTCCCCAACACCAGCTGCCTTTCTTTAAGTTTCCTCATATCTCGGCTGGCCTTTCAATAGTCTCTTGACCCTGTCCAGCCTCTGTTCCAGCGTTGCCTTTCTCTGAAGTGAACTCTGCTAGGATTCCAGGGTTATCAGTATCAAAACACATCAAGTCATGCTCCTGCTATGAACTGAATGTTTGTGTTCCAGCCAAATGCTTATGTTGAAACCTTACTCCCCAGTGTAATGTTGAATTCCTAATCCCCAAAGGAGAAGAGGCATGTGGGAGGTAACTAGGTCATGAGTGTCCTCATAAAAAGTGACACAGAAGAGCTTGCTTCCTCTCCCTTTGCCAGGTGAGGGTACAGAAAGACGACATCTGCAAACCAGGAAGTGGCTTCTCACCAGACACCAGGTCTGCTGGCGCTCTGATCTTGAACTTCCCAGCCTCCTGATTTGTGAGAAGTACATGTTCGCTGTTTAAACCACCCAGTCTGTGGCACTTTTGTTGCAGCAGACAGAACTAAGACACCTGCTCGCCTGCTTGAGATGCTTCGCTGACTCCCCCTGCCTCCGGAATCAAGTACCAGTTTCTTAGCCTGACATACCAGACCTGACATCCTCTGTCTGTCCCCAGACTTTCTGTCTGATCACACTGAGCTACTTATAGTTTCCCAAATCACAAAGGTATTTGCATACTTCTCTTGTTTTTGAACGCAATGATCTTTTTTCACCTTAAGACACCAGTTTCACTTTTTTCACACAGAGAAATTTTACCCTTCCTCAAGGCTCAGTTCAAGTGTCAATTCCTATGCAGAGATTTTCTTGAACCCTCCTTTATCTTCCAGGCTGAATTTAAAAATGCCTTTTTGGTTCACTGAGCATCTTGTTCATACCACTGAAATGGTAATTATCATTTATCTAATTAGTTTCTTTAGATATCGGTTCCTCCAAATAAATGAGGTGACCTCCACAAGGACAGTGACTCTTCTAAATTTAGTTTTGTATTGTCACTAACTGGCAAAGTGAACTGGCATATTAAAGGTACTCAAAAATGTCTGGGAGATATACATGTTATTCTCTAGTCTGAAGTTCATTATTGTAATAGTCCGCAGGATCAATTTCAAATGCCTAGCACACACTGGCGTACACACTCACATCAAAGTTCAGCATTGGCAACTTTCGATGTGTAGGGAGGATGGCACAAACACCCACATTTGACCTATTAATGGGCCTTTATAACGACAGAGATGACTAAGCAAAAGAGCAAATGGAAGAATGATATGTTGTACCCCAGACCCTTTGCTCCTTAGTAATTCTAATTTTTATGTCTTCTGATACGTCAAATTAATGTTACAATAGCAGCAGCCAGTTCTAGAGTTTTGCCAGTGTCTGAGGTCCAGCCAGCAGTTGACCTTACCATGCACCTCCCTGCTCTCTAGTAATTCACATAGCATTTATGTCATATATTTGTTTAGTTTCATGGACAGAGGTCATTTGATTGGCAGCTGTATAGACCAAACAAGGTCACATAAAGAGCCTGGGTAAAGGACCAAAGACCACCATCATAAAAACAACTTGTCTTTGATGACTCACTTCTGCTTAACTCCTATGGCATTTCTCCTGGTACAAATTGGCTTTTGGGTTAAAAACAATGCGTTTCTCTTTGTTTAAGCAAAAGGTTGTTGTGATTGTCACTTTTGCTTTGACAAACTGACAAAGGAGGAAACTTGAACTTCTGAAGTTTGTGGAGAGGGAATAAGGCACCTCCTAACATCAGGATCTAACCTCATGGCTGCAGGGCTGGACAGTTGGAGAGAGAGCCCGTAAGAAGGAGGATCCTTTGAGAGTAAACTCAATGTAGCAGTTCCGGGCATTTCTCTATGGAATAGCTGCTACTTCAGCTTCTTTGCTTGGCGGGCCTTTCATAAAGTTGTTAGATAATCCAAAAGCCATTGTAGATACAAAGGGAAAAAGAGGTAAAAAGGGAAGAAAAAGAATTAAAATCTAGACTTTGTATTACAAATTAGGATATGCAGGAAACACTGGCGTGTCTTGGGTATGTAGTTTGACATTGGAGTTATCTCAAATTGTTAATTCATCTTAATGGGGAAAAGGTTAGTGGAATTCTATCCCTTCTTCCATTCCACTCTTTCAGGCTGCCTTCTCCTTGGACCCTTTCACCTCTTTGAGGTCTGAGTATTAACTTTAGAGAGAGTAGGGAGATAAGGAGAAAGGGTAGAATGAGGAGTTAGTTTGGGCATGATCTCTTTCCCTTGTCACTCCCAGCTGTTGACTTTCTTTTATGTTGTGGTTAGAGGGAGGATACCGTTCTCTTTGCCTGTGTCCTAGTGATGGAAACAACCGATTTTCCAGAAGAAAAACTTGATCACTGAGATTCAGGAATTTTTATTTTATGAGCTTCCAATTCAGGTGTTTCGGGATCATTTCCATGTCTGAAGTCTATGATATGACTACCTGGCAAATAGTATGAAATCCAGTACTTGAAGAAACTTTGGGTTTCTAATTCATGTTCAATATATTATTATTGGCAAACAGAAGGCTGTCCAAGAAGCCAGTACTAGTGCTGAGAGCTTCAAGTCTGAAGAACTGAGATTTAGGAACAATGAATGCCAAATAATTGTGTTAAAAACAATGCATTTCTTCTCGTGTAGGCAACAGGTTGTTGTGATTGTCGCTTTTGCTTTGACAAACCATCGAAAGAGACAATTTGCACTACTTTCCAGGGAAGGAAGTTTTATAAGTAGCCAAACCATGTGCTCCAGTTTCCCTGGAAAAGTCCTGATTCATGCCTCTTGCCCCACTGCAATCCTTAATAGTACACTTTTACTCTCAAAAACGATTCAGTTTAAGAAATAAATGATATGTTTGCTCTATTTATACGCCACTTGGGTAGTGCATTTGGAGACCTTGAGGACATGGGATAGACAGAGACTCTGTAACAGCCATGTAGATACAGCTAACAGAGAAGAGAGGAGCACGGAAGGGAAGAAAGTGAGATCACCCACAAGCGGGCGGAAGCTGGCACACTGGCTACAGCAGAACCATCTACTGTTGTTGTACTGTAATGATCTAAACTTGCGTCTCTCTCCTAGAACCTCTGTGGTTAAGCTGGCTGCACATGTTAATGCTTTACGTGAGAGATGGTTCAGCAGCTAAAGGAACTACGGGAACCATGTCTTCCGCCTGGGTCAGTACGATGCATGGGAGGGGCAGTGAGACACATGGGGAAGGCCAGGTGATCCGCCCAATGACAAGATAGAATTTCAGAGTGGACAGTGAGTGGGAAAAGCAGAAACCATTCATTTTTCTCTCTAGAATTACAAGAGACAGTTACAAGAGTCATTTTGGTAGAATCTCAAAGGATGGGGTACTTAAATTTTGAACGGAAGCCATCAGCTTCATTGAGTAACTTGAAAAGGAGCAATCCAAAGAACTGTATTTAATTCCTGCAGGGCGTCATGGAGGGGCTTGTGTACTCAGTGCCCTCCTTACCAGGACCCACAAGAAAACTTTCTTTTAGGTCTCAGTACTGGGAATGGTTAGGCTTGTCAGAAATAATTCATTTACTTGACATATACATTCTAGGAGCTGTGGAGCTGATCTTGCTTCCCTCTCTGCCTTGGCTGCTGGGTCCAAATCTGGCTCTATCGACAGCCAACAAAGTGCCCTAGCGAATGCAGTGTGGGCTTGAACGTCACCCCGGCTCCTTCTCTCTCTCCCTCACTCTCTCTTTTTCTTTCCTACTCTTTTTTTTGTCCTCTGACACAATTTCCTCATTCATTTTCATTTATTTAATGTATTATATTGTAATTTTTATTAGGAACTTTAATCTATTCTTGAAAAATAAAGGAAACGTAGATACAATCAAACCCCAGAAAGTTTCAGTTCCTTGTTTTGCATTTAGTATTATTTTCTACATATAGTTATAATACTTTATGGCCTATTAAAATGATAGAAGGCTGACTTTCCCTGTGTGTGTGAGGCCTTGGCAAAAATCCTGAAATTTTTCTACAAAGCACCTACAGCAAACCTACCGGGAATTATATTTGGACTGGAAATCCATGGAGGAATGGGGTATTGGAAATGAAATTGGGAGGAAAGGAACAATGGCTGTTAGGATAGCTGTGCGATAGATGAGAGGAAACAGTTTGTTTATTTATGGAGCTACAGTAAAAATCTAGATGCTGAGAATGACTTTCCTCATCAGCTAAGACTTGGACTGCACAAAAAGAAGGCGGTGCAGACAACCAGGAAGGACAGCCAGGAAGCACTAATTCACCACTGTAGCTGCGAAAATATCCTTGTAACACCAACCACAAATGGCTTTGGCCCAATTGAATGGAACTTTCTTTCAGCCTACATGGTTTAGTCTTTAAAAGAATGCTGACAATAATGTCCTCACTTTAGCCCCCTTACAAGGCATTGCTTCCCCATTTTGAAAACACACGTCATTATTTTTGCCAAGTGCCAAAATTGCAAATGAATGCTTAGTAGATTGAAAGAAAGGCAGGACTCTATTAGTGCCAGGAACACAAGCTAAAATATTTTATTAGATTCTAAAGGAGAAACAAAGAGAACGTGACTACTTCAGTAACAATCCATGACACGTCTGAAAGAACCAGCTTTGGCATTCGTAGCTCCCCAGTCAGGATATCTTCTGTACTCTCCTGGTCTCAGGAGGTACTGCCGTCCCCTGTAGCTGGGCATCTCATAAAGAACCCAGCAGCCCTCCAGCACATTGAGGGAGTGGATTTCTTTGAGGTGGAAGCTGTCCTGAAGAGAGAGACAGTCATCTGTGATCTCTGACATTTGTCCTCTGAAGTCTTCTCTCTCGTAGATCCTCATTCTGAAAGTGCCAGAGTGCTGGGGTGGCAGGCAGAAAATAAAAAGTAAATGAACACAAATAAAGAGAAATTAAAGTTCTAGTCCCTGCACCTCCCTAGCCACCACACCTGCCCAGAAGCTCTAAGTTCAAGTTTGCTTCCAGAATAGTCATGTTGCAGAGTTAAAGAGCTTTCCTGGCCCCCCGTCACCCACTTGAAGTGAGTCTAACAATTTATGGATAAAGCAAAAAACAAAATCCAGCAGCCCTTCAAATGCTACCCACCATTCTCTGGCCTTGGGAATTAAGATTTACCTAAAATAAATGGATTATTTTAATCCTTGTTATTAGAGAAATTCCTTCGCAAAGGTGAAAAATGAGAGTCATTGGAAAGCCCTGTCTCATTTCATAAATTACTCTTGTTAAAAAAGAACCCACATTTAGCTATTTTCTGTACAACTGATGTTTTAGTGTTCACGTACACTATGGCACCTGAGATTGCAAAGCACTTGTAAGAAATTAAGATTGACACATTTTTATAATTTCAGTTCAGATTTCAATCTATTTGACTCTTTCGCTTCCTTTCTGGCCTCCTACCCTCAACTTTTTTGTTTCCATGGGCTGCGAGAGTCATTTTCACTGAGCTCTGTTTGGATGACACTATATCGCCCGCCTCCCACACTCCATTCTTCTGAGAATCCTGCGGTCACTGTCTAGGAAATACAGAACCTCAAACTAAAGTTTCGGATTTGGCCTTTCCACTAATTTATAACCTCTTAGTGAGCTGGTGGGTTCTGACCATGGAATTAGAACAGAAACTAGAAGACAGGGCCTCTCTTCTCCAGGGAGATAATCAAATAGAAAAGTGAGTCAAAGCAAGCAAAAGTATTTGTATCAATTAAACAAACAGATTGTATTTCTAAATTTTGTTATATCGGATTTCTGAGTTGATACGGCTTGGAATCACCACTTTAAGAAATTATATCTTGAACCGATGGTAACTTCCGTCTTTCCATGTTCTTCTTTTTCTTAGTATTTGTCTTTTAATTTTAGATTACATTTAAACTATAAAATCTGGGCACATGTAATTAAAAAAAAAAGAATAGATTTCACGAGGAGTCACTTCCCATCTGAAACACCCTTCCAGAACGAACTACGGGCACTTTCACTCTCTGTTCCCTAGTTGAAACAACCTGGTTGAAGAGTGGTCTTTTTTAAAGGGTTTTATTTCCAAAGAGACCGAAGACAAAGACAGAGCCATACTCACTTCGGGGATGAGGCGGCAGGAGCGGATGGAGTCGCTGAGGCCCATCCACCGCTGGTAGTCGGGGTAGTCGCCCCGCCGCAGGAAGTACTGGCAGCCCTGGTAGTTGGGGCGCTCATAGAGCATCCAGCAGCCGCTGTCCACGCGGATGGAGTTGCAGCGGCTGAGGTAGGGCTGCAGGTTGGGGTGGTCGCTGCTGCACTCGTAGTGGCGGCCCTGGAAGCCGCGGTCCTCGTAGAAGGTGATCTGCAAAATCGAAGACGTGGGAGCATGAAGCTATTTGCCCCGTTGAAAACTCTGCGGCAAGGCAGAGGTTGAGCCTCAGGGACTCAGCACTTACCTTTCCCATTTTGGAGAGCGTGTGCAGGCGGTGTTTGCTCTGTGCTATGTGGGACCAGCGGGACCGCCTGCTGTCGCTATATAGCTGCCTGACTGCTGCCTCCGCAGGAAATCACACAAAAGGGGCCCATGTCGGTGAGTAGGGAATTTGCGAACTCGCCGCTCCCCGCTCCCCACCCCGTTCACTGGGGTTGCTGAATGGTTTGCTCTCATTCTTTCTGGTTGGTTCCAGTAGTTCTAATTCACTAAAGTTGTTGCTACCAAAATGAAAAGAGTCTTTACTCTTTTAGCCGAGCAAAAGGATAAGCGAAATTCCATCCCCAGGCTTTTGTTTTATAACCGCCTCTATGTAAGTGACCCCTCAAAGGAAATTAAACTGGGCATTGTATTTTGCTCAGGGACTGGCGATACTTTTTTTTTTAGGGAAAGGAAAAACAAAACAAAACTTCTTAAAAACCAGAATTGAAATAAGGAATCTGAAGGAGGAGGGAGCTAAGTGAGGTAATCTGTGAAAGTGGTTTGAAAAGCATAAAACTTAGTTCAAATTCAAGTTTCTATGATCATCATTCTTCCTTGTTCCTTTCTGCCCCTGGGCCCTAGAGCAGAGCTTGGCACGCAGTAGGCTCTCAGTACGTGGTTTTGACCTGCAAGCAAGCAGAGAGCTGGGGCCTTTCTCCTTTTTTCACATCATCCTGGACGCCTAAATCCTCCTTTCTGCTGGTGGCTGCCCGGAGTCCTGCCTGTTGTTTGATGTCCCTGCCCTTCAAGTGTCCTATGATCTTCTTTCCTCTTCACCATTATAAATTCTTGCCCACTTGATGAAGGTGATTTGAGTTGCTGTAAGGAGTAATATAGAAACCCTCAAAGTCATGTACTGCCTATTTCCTCGGACTTTTGAGGTGCTGAACTGCACCGGGTCAGCCGACAGAGTCACTTGATAGTATGGATTTCACAGTCTGGCGTGGACCCTCTCAGGTCTCCTAGGCTTTCAAGGGGCTCATCGGATCAAAACAGTTTCAAAACAATACCAAGATATTACTTGCCTTTTTCACTCTTATTCTTTTACAAGTGTAGAGTGGAATTTTCCCAGAGGCTATATGATTTTTTTAAAAAATTATAAAAATGTAAAATAATGTCAGACTTTTCATTGTTTTTGTTTTAGAAAATATAGTTATTATTCATAAACATGTTATTTATATTAACATGTGCTAGGTTTACTGTCCAAGGCTCTTCCTAAATGAGACAAACCCAAAGTGAGTAGGGTTCAGTAGGGGTTCCGCTATTGAAATAGAACTGATGCAGGATCCAGCAGATACTCAGGCCCTTGCGTGACTCTCCACCAGATGATAGAGTGGATTGAGCGTCCACCTGCGAACCAAAGGGTCACTGGTTTGATTCCCCAGTCAGGGTACATGCCTGGGTTGCGGGCCAGGTCCCCAGTAGGGGGCGCACAAGAGGCAACTACACACTGATACTTCTCTCCCTCCCTTCCTCTCTGTTTAAAGATAAAATAAATAAAATATTTTTTTAAAAAAAGAGTATGGGGTGGTTACAAGCCTGCTCTGGTCTACTTCTCTGTCCAATCTCATGTAACATTGTAGAATTCATCCCAGCCTCTTGCAAACCTAATGACAGCATTAAAGGAGCCCTGAGAAAATTAAGACATATTCAGGATCAAATAAAATACCTAGAAATAAAATATTGGGTCAAGGGGCTGGTTAGAGAGTTAAGCTTATCTGTTGATTCCAAAGTCATGGGAAAGTCTGGGCCTTGAGTTAGAAATCTACACTCAAGCCCATTCGGTTGTATAGTTAGCTGCTAACGTTAGAGCATCAGGGACCTGGGCTGGGCCAGGTGTGGAAGTGAGTGGTGCCTTTGGGGCCCTGCACTATTGCTTGGTAGAGGAGCAAGTGCTTGCAAATGACACTGCCTGTGACCACCTACCCTGCCTGTCCCACGGCCCGGCTTTCACACTGCTTCCTCTAAAGTTATTTTTCTTCGCAGGACCAACAAGCCCCATGAAACTATCGAATAGATGCTGTCTGTGGACAGCACATTCAGGGAGCAGTGGCTGCACACACATGTACAGGTACTTTTGTGTTTTCTGTCACTGCTCGTGTAATTTTTGGAAAGTCACTCAACTTCTTCAAGCCTCAGTTTTCCCATTTGTAAAGTATAAATGACAAGGAGAATCAAATGAAAGAATGAACTTGAGCCCTGGCTCGTGTGGCTCAGTGAATCGAGCACTGGCCTGTGGACTGAAAGGTCACCGGTTCGATTCCAACCAGGGAACATGCCTGGATTGTGGGCCAGGCCCCAGCTGGAGAGAAGCCAATCTATGCTTCCCTCGCATATGTTTCTCTCCATCTCTTTCTCCCTCCTTTCCCCTCTCTCTTAAAATAGATAAATGAATGAAATCTTAAAAAAACAAACAAACTTGGAAGCACACGGTAAATTGTAAAGTCATACTGAGCTTTGTCAGATACAATGCTGTTTTTGAAAACTTACAGTTCACCAGATTAAAACAAAGCAAACCTTCAAGTTAATAAAATTATTTTCAGTGGGACATGTTATCTGGTTTTTCATCTTTTGTTAAAACTGAGCTTATATTTTATTGGTCACCCAAATAAAAGACTATGATTTAACTAAGCCAGTGGTAAAACCCCAGATCTTATGCTTATTTGATATTGGTAAGAGTCACAATATTTTGATAATGGAGTAGTTTCCCCTTATCAACAGGAGATACGTTCCAATCCCCCAGTGGATGCCCGGTACCTCGGATAGTACCAAACCCTATATATGCTCTGTTTTTTCCTCTAGATACATACCTATGATAAAGCTTAATTTATAAATTAGGCACAGTAAGAGATTAACAACAATAACTAACAATAAAATAGAACAATTATAATAATACAATGTAATAAAAGTTATGTGAATGTAGTCTCTCACTGTGTCTCTCCCTGATAACTGATAGCCTACACAGCTCCTAACTAACGGGTGAGTAGCATATGAAGCGTGGATACTCTGGACAAAAAGGATGATTCATGTCCCAATCAGGACAAAACGAGACACAGTGGGATTTCGTCATGCCATTCAGAATGGCACACAATTTAAAACTTACGAATTGTTTATTTTTGGGATTTTTCAATTAATATTTTCATGCCACCGCTGATCACTGGTAGCTGAAACCTCAAAAAGTGAAAACACAGATAAGAGGGAATTATTGTATATGTATCTTCATGTTTGTAAGTTATTCCACATATTCCTTCACCAAGAAGGAATCTCAGTTTAAAGAATTTCATTATTTAAAGTTCTGTGCAGGACTTTATCTTTTAAAATAGCTTTATTAGATATAACTCACATACCATACAGTTCATCCATTTCAAGTGTATAATTCATTAGTTTTAGTATAGTTATAGATATGTGTAACCACCACCACAATCAATTTTAGAACATGTTTATCACCACAATGAAAAACCCTGTATCCTCGAGCTATTCTCTTTCCACTCATCCCTTCAGAACTAAACAACTACTGACCTATTTATTGTCTTTATAGATTTACCTATTCTGGGTATTTCATATAATTGGAATCATATAATATGAGGTATTATGTGACCATCTTCTTTCACTTAACATAACGTTTTCAAGGTTCATCAGTGTCTTGGCATGTATTGATGGATATTTGTGTCGTTTCTACCCTTTAGTTGTTGCAAATAGTACTGCTATGAATATTCATGTATAAGTTTTTGTTTGAACACTCTTTTTCAATCCTTTTCCATACATACCTAAGAGTAAAACTGCTGCATCATGTGATAACTGTATAGTTAACTATCTGAGGAATGACCAAGCGGTTTGCCGCAGTGGCTGCACCGTTTTATATTGCTACCAGCAGTCATGAGAGCTCCAGTTTCTCTACATCCTTACCAAGTCTTGTTATTTTCTGTTTTTCCCCCTAGAATTATTGTAACCATTGTAATGAGAATTAAGTGATATTCCATTGTGGTTTTGGTTTGAATTTCCTTAATAACTAATGATGTTGAGTATCTTTTCATTTCTTGGCGAATTGAATTATCTTCTTTGGAAAGATGTATATTCAAGTCCTTTGCTTACTTTTTAATTGCATTGTTTGTGTTGTTGAATTGTAAGGGTTCTTTATATATTCTGGATTCTAGACCCTTATCAAATATATGATTTGTAAATATTTTTCCTATTCTGTTAGCTGTCTTTTCACTTTATTGGTAGAGTACTTTGATGCATAGAAGGTTTTAATTTTGATGAAGTCCAATTTATTATTTTTTTTGTTGCTTGTGCTTTTGGTGTCATATTTAAAAAATATTGTCTAATAAAATGTCACAAAGATATATGCCTATATTTTCTTCTAAGAGTTTTATAGTTTGAGTTCTTACAGTTAGATGTTTGATCTATTTAGTTTGTTTTTATATACATTTGAGATAGGGATTCACCTTCACTCTTTTGCATGTCCCAGAACTATCTTCAGTAATCCCAGAACTATTGTTGAAAAGCTGTTTTTCCCATTGAAAATTGTTAGCACCCTTGTCAAAAATCAGTCGAACATAGACATATGGGTTTATTTCTAGACTCTCAAGTCTCTTATATTCGTCTATATGTCTGCCTTAGGCCAGTACCTCACTGTCTTGATCGCTGTTGCTTTGTGCTAAGTTTTGAAATTGAGAAGTGTGAGTACTCCTACTTTGTTCTTCTTTCTCAAGATTGTTTTGGCTATTTTGGGTCCCTTGCAATTCCAGGAATTTTAAAATCAGCTTATCAGTTTCTGCAAATAAGTTAACTGGAACAGAGCACTATTTTTGCTTATAAATTCGGAAAGAAACCCCACAGGTATATAGGGCTGCAAACATTAACACTTCACTTTGCATAATTGAGTCATAATGAAAATTCATATTGGAGTCTAAAATAAAATTGACCATATTATACAGCTGAATTTTAGAGGACACTGAGGATACATTAATTTCTTACATTTACACAGTTGTACAATAATTTAAAGATAACATCATCTTTCTTCATCTTTTCATCATGATTATTTTGGGACTTATTTAATAAGGCAGGAACTTATTATTCCTTGCAGTTTTCAATAAGTTAATTTAAGCAGAGAAAGGATGAGAAATGACTTGCTCAAAGAGATATGCTAGTAAATAGGGTAAGGTCTCATCCCTGCCTACCTGAGACTAGAGATTTTACAGGAGGTAGGACTTTCAGTGATAAATCTGGGAGAGTCCCTGGAAAACCAGTCTGAGTTGGTCATTCTACTAGTAAATTGCAGAGGGAGGATACCAACCCAGGCCCTTTATCTCTTGGTTTAACGCTTTCTCTACCAGATGACCTCATCAAGCAAGCTTTATCTTCTCTGCTTTGGGAATTTGCTTAAAAATCCCACTCTTTGCTCAGCTTTTCTTAACTAATATCTGAGACTATCGAGCCAATTTCTTGGCTTTGGTGTTCCAGCCACAACTGATTCTATATTGTCTCCCGTACACAGGTTCTAATCATTTTCATTATGTTCTTCTTTGCTCTTGCCTTCAGGTGTGAGCTGTAGAGGCAGAAACAGTGCTTTTCTTTCTTTCCCATGATAAGAATCTCCATTCATATCATGCTTTCTGCTGACACCAAATGCTGCCTAACCAACAGGAAGTAAGTAGACATTCAAAACACCTGAGCTTCAGGGTCAGGTAAGTGCTGGGGAGTCACCATTTATTAGAATTCAGTTACTATTTAAAGATAAGAAAGAATCACATTGTGCCAAGGACACAACATGTCTATTTATTGCACTTCAATGGAAGCATAACAAGAAAAAAACATCCTAGAACAAATCGATGACCCATCTGAGAGAGCCCACTCTGGTGTCTGTGGCCCCCCAGTCGTGGTAGCTCCTGTAGTCCCCTGACCTCAGCAGGTACTGCCGCACCTGGTAGTTGGGCATCTTGTAGAGGACCCAGTAGCCCTCCTGCACATGGAGGGAGTATAGCTCATGGAGCCGGAAGTGATCGTGGATGTAGGAACAGTCCTCAGTGAGCTCAGACACAAGGCTTCGGTACTCATCTCTCTTGTACAGTCTTATCCTGTGGGAGCTGCTCTGTTGTGACAACACACAAAAGCAGAAATATGTAAATTGTGTGTATCCTTAATATCCATAAAAGTGATTCAATCAGCTTGCATCTTCATGAAGTATGGTTTTCAAACCATCCTGACATCTGACATATTTCCTCCCTACCCCTCTCCTTATATTGTTGTCTAACAAATTAGAAAGAACCATGAAATAAAACTCACCTGCCCAGGGACTATCTTATGGAAGAAACATTGAAAGAAATGGAATGAAAGAGGAACCTCAGTAAGAAACCATCTGTCACAACTGTATTTAATGAATCTCCAGAGAGGATTTTAACTCCCTTTTCTGTTATGACTGCATTGACCTGAGTCCAATCAAACTTGTTTTTAAGTCGCTTTTGCACTCATAATGTTCGACAGTTCCTACTCTGAGTCCACATGTCTGACATTGTGCCCAGTCACTGGCACCATTTCAGCTTCTTGCCTTGAAGAAGTTCCTATTTTATGTATAACCCTTCTTGCATCTGCAAAATTTTCTAGTCCAATTTTGGTTTCAATTCTTGAATCTGCTTGCCATACCACATAACTTGGTGTCACCAGAAAGCAGAAACACAAACTCCACATGTTTAAAAAATATTAAGCAACGCTTTGGTGAGGACTATGTCCCATGAAATCCCCCTAACTAATTAGTTGTCTCTGACTCTTGTAAGAAACTTGTTGATAATATTCCTGGAAAACAAAAAATCACATACTAAATGAAACAAATTGCTAGTTTCTAGATCAATATCATGGCATACTGATGAACAATATAGAGAATATATTGAAAACAATCACCAATACAGTCAGAATACATCATACCTATATTGTTCTCCTATAGTCTGTTAGTGTTTTTATCATTAAAAAAAGAATTATCTAGAGAGATTTTTTTCTTTACTGGACAAGGTGATTTTTATTTAGAAATAAAGGATCAGCCAGAGGCTACCAAATTTAATTTTAGAGGCTATGTTGTTGTGATTTTTGGGGCCCTAAAAACAATTTATCTTTAAGTCAAAAAAAAAAGTAGAGATTAAGGCCATTCATAATCCTGCTCCCCCCTTTTTTTCCTTCTTCAGTGCTCGAGAGTCATTGCCATCCTTACTGTGAGGACGAGTCCTGAGTTTTATAAACAGGGATTTATGGTCATGGATCAATGATGCTTTCACATCAGCAGATTGAATGAAGCAAGACCCACATAAGGAAAAACGCGGCAGGAGCCGACGGAGTCGCTGAGGCCCATCCACCGCTGGTAGTCGGGGTAGTCGCCCCGCCGCAGGAAGTACTGGCAGCCCTGGTAGTTGGGGCGCTCATAGAGCATCCAGCAGCCGCTGTCCACGCGGATGGAGTTGCAGCGGCTGAAGTAGGGCTGCAGGTTAGGGTGGTCGCTGCTGCACTCGTACTGGCGGCCCTGGAAGCCGCGGTCCTCTTACGTGATCTGTAGTGGAAACCAAGGTGACATCAGGCAGTCAGCTGGGAAGTACATCCTCAGACACAGAAGACACTCAACAGACATGGTGCGGCACCTCGGTTGGCTCACCTTTTCCATGGTCATTGATGACGAATGATCAGCGTCCAGAGTGATGGGGACAAGAGTGGCAGTTGGTATACATGGCAGGGTGGCTGCTGTGTTGGCAAGAACAACACAAAAGGGGCCTGGGGGTAGTGTGTGAAGGGATTTCTATGTTCTCTCTCTTATTTTTTTTTTTATTTGGGATCATGGGTCAGGCGCTGTTATTCTCTCTGGCATTTTCGATTTGTCCTCACTAGCTCTAGTGAAAGGAATTAAAGTTAGCTGAGCTATTATGACCTTGGAGACAAAGGGTGCACTTCTGGTCCTATGCAGCTCTCTAGAAATATGTTACATACCCAGTATTTTGTGATGTTTGCCTATGGAAAATGCTGAGATGGGGTTGGTGGTTCCACCTGGGGTGACTCGTGATAATCCTGTGAATTTCAGAAGGACTTGACATGCTAATGGCAACAAAAAGTCCTCTAACTGAAAAACAATTATATGTCCTCAATGATCTCATCAGTATAATGTGATTTTGATAAAAATATTTTGTATACATTTATATAGGAAAAAAAGGCTAGAACTGTGAATGTTACACCATACTCTCAGTCACGGTTATGAATGAATGATAAGAGTATAGAGTATAGGTTCTAGTTTTGTTTTTATTTCTCCTTTTTATTGTTTTCTGTTGCCTTACTTTTCTGTTATAAATATATATTATTTTCATGAGTTGAAAAAATAAAATCAATTTTTAAATATATAACTTCAAGTTGGTTAAAAAGTAGAAACATTTGAAAATAGGTATATTTTGTCCAGTGATTAAACACTTCTCCTGCAACTTAAATAAAGAGATGTCCTGAAATTAGCATGATGATTTGCCCAAGTTTCCCTGAAGCATCACTGTTTCATAGGACCCAGGTGACTGTCTGAAGAACTTTCTCCACTGCTGCCAACTGATTGCTGTAGAAACACCCTCAAATATGCAGGGGTAGAGGATGACTCTACCCTCAGCTCATCTTTTGTCATCCCACGTGTAGGTGGAAATTGAGATACGATACCTTTGTGCTTCACAGCCCATGAACAGGCTCTAAAAGAATAGCCAAATGCAACTACGGCACTATGTCCACAACGCCATTTGAGAGTCCTCAGGCAGCATGTAAAGCAAATATGCAGATGTTAAAGGAGAGACAACAATAGCCACAAAATAAAAATGTACCCTCACAAGTAGCAGAACTAGACAAAAAGAAAATTCGAGAGTCCTGTGAAGCTAGACACCTGGCGGCATACCCAGAGACCACACAGCGCCAATACACTTCTCTGTCTCCCACCGAAGGCTGCAGGTCGACTGGTAAACCTTGGCTACAGTTCTTGTATGAAAAAGGCTGCGTTGGTCTCCCCAAACAGAAACTCATGTGGAAATACACCACCATTTTCCGCAGAAGCCAACAAACCACATGTGCTTCTGCACACATTAAAAAAGAAAAAATGCCCAAAACTGTTCTATAAAGATAGAACATCAAAACCTTCAGAAAAGTGTAATCTGCATTCACATTCATTTGGTCGAATTGTTTCTACATGTATGTACAAGCTAAGCCCTATGCCATATCAGCATTTTGGAAAGGTGCTGAAAGACTAGAATATTTTCCTTCTAGTCATGATATTCTATTAAGAGAAAGTTTACATCCATTTTTCTTATAATTCTTTATTGGAATGATTTTAAATGTTTCTATATGATAACATTGTAAAGGTAATCAATGATAGATTAATTTTATTTTGGGTTGAAACTTTGGGAAACTGCCTCTTAGTCCACCACTCTCCAATATTCAGTGCTAAACATTTGTAAAATATGCTACAAAGCTAGCCTGCTCTGACATAGAAATACTGTATATTCTTGGAATACTCCAACCAACAGTCTTCCACTCACAGTGGAGTAGGATAAGATACACACATTTTTAAAACCCAAATGTAGCCTCGTAATACGGTTCTAAGAGAAGAAAACTCAACATCCAAAAATAACACTTCAGTGCAGTTTGCATCAAAGCTAACTGTGAAGAAAAATATGCTGGCAAGTGTTGCAGTTTTAAGATGATGTTTCTCTTCCTCTCCCAGAGACTTTATTATGAAGTACCATGGTGCAACTTTCAGCTTCTAAGTGACCTGCAGAATAAAAAGATGATTTTGGTTTTAAGCACGTCAATTCAACCCAGACACAGATATTAGCTCTCAACCTATAGGAGTTAAGGTCAAATATTAGATACTAAGTAATTGACAAAGACGGGTTAAAATGAATGTAGGTACAAAAGAATTTCCATGGAACTGTTCTGAGACATTTGGAAATTGAGTTATATTTTTCAACTAAATATGATGTGTGATCCCACAATGGATCCTGTAAAGAAGGAAAAATGTTTAAAGAAACTATTATTTGGTCAATTGATAAAATTTATATATAGATGGTAGGTTAGATCAAGGTATTAATGTTAGACTTTCTGAAGTTGATAACTATACTGTGGTTATTTAAGAGAATGGCTTTTCTTTGGAGGTACACATTGAAGTACATGAGGGTAAAATGATATGGTGATGTAATTTCAAATGGATCGGAAAAACTAAATATCTACATCTATATACAGAGAGAAAGAGACAAGGGCAGAGGAAGACAGAGAGGCAGAGAGAAAAAATGATACAGCTAATGGAGCAAAACATTAACAATTGGTGAATCTGAGTAAAACGTATATGAAGGTTCCTTGAAGTATTCTTGCAACTTTTCTCTAAGCACAAAATTATTCTCAAAGAAAAGAAAATAATAAAAATAATACTTCATTTGACTAACTATACTCAAAGAAATCAAATCTTTGCCCGTTAGCATTGTTGCTATTCTTGCAGCATATTATTTTGAATTTCATCTATGTGTAAACAATATAAACTTTCAATGTAAACAAATTGCTCTCCCTCCATTTCCGATACAGGAGTGTTGTAGTCTCCAAATAGGATAGTGAGGTCATCTGTTCCTCCTTGCAGTTCTGTGAGTTTTTACCTCACGTAGTTTGATGCTGTGTTGTTCAGTGCACGTGTGTTAAGGATTGTTATGTCTTCTTGGAGAATAGACCTTTCATGCAGTTCCCTTCTTTATCCCTGATAACTTTCCTTGCTTTGGAGTCGGCTCTGTCTGAAATTAATATAGCTACTTTGGCTTTCTTTTGATTAGTGTTAGCATGGTGTATTTTTCTCTGTCCATGTACTTTTCATCTATATGTGTCTTTATATTTCAAGTGGGTTTCCTATAGATAACATAGAATTGAGTCTTGTTTTTCAGCCCACCCTGACAATTTCTGTCTTTTTTTTCTTCATAATTTCATTATGATTTTTTCCTACAGAAAAGTTCAAGAATTGTACAATGGGATACATATGCCCATTACCTGTCAATTCTGTTTGCTATGTCTGTTTTAATATGCATCAGTGCATCTCTGCATGCCTCTACCCATCCATTCGTCCATCTTATTCTTGGGGGTGGTAGGTTACCCTGTGCCCTCCCCTTCTTTACATTTCTGAGAAGAGTTGTTGAATGTTCAGTCTGTTCAGCTTTTTACTTAGGGTGGATTATTGATATCCAAGCTCCTTCGGTGTGGAAATGGAAACCAAACCCCCCACATTGCCCTCTCTCTGTGTCTTCTTCTCTTCCATGGCATTGTGGGTTCCTCAGCAGTGCGGTAGTGGGAGCACTTGTGTTATTGCTTGCCGTAGTCCTGACACTTTTCTAAGCCCTTCCACACATGCGTACACTAACTCAGTCCTTGTAACAATACTATGAGGTAGGTACTGTTATCATCCTTTTTTTATAGATGAAGCACAGAGAGATTCACTTAATAATTCACCCAAGTCATTAAATGGAGGAGCCAGTTTTTAAATCACTATAGCGTGCTGTTTTCTAGCTTTTTGGTATGATCCTGTCCATTCCAAGTTTATTTCCTAGTGCTCTGCCCAACATCGACACTTTCCTAGGGTGTGGTGTTGCTCATGCCCATTTTGATTAATAAACGAGCTACGAATGCCAATACAGTATAAACAGAAATATTTAAATTGTTTGCCAGAATACCTCGATTATTAAAACTACTGTCTCCTTTTTCCTTACTTTATGAAGAAGTTCAGTGGCTGGAAATATATAGAAAATTTTGAATAAGGCATTGTTTTATCTTGATGTTAAAAAATTGTTTATCAGCTAATAATATAACATGATATAATGCCCATAAGCTGTAAAGGAAAAGACTAAGAAGCTCAAATATATAAAGTGAAAATTTCAAACAATAAACCATGAAAGTATATTTTTCATACATTTATGAAATAATTATTTCCTTAATAAAAATATTTGTTTCTTTAATTTATTTCTTGGTTATTTCTAACAAATCAGTAGTAACATATACATGTAGAGCAATATTTGAATATCACAAGAAACATTTGAATATCACGAGAAAAGTGGTTATTTCTAAGAAGTAGGAAAGGGCGTAGGGAAGAGGGGATCTTTTACTTTTCACTTACAATTTTTGTATTATCTGAAATTTTTACTGTAAGCATGTACACACTTATTTGAACCTATAGCAAAACAGCTGATTAACTTGTGGATAGTGTTTCTCAAATGCTAAAAGATAATGATGGTTAATATTTATTTAGGTTTTACTCTGTGCAAGCACTGTTCTAACCTCTTAACATGCATAATCTCAGGTAATCATCCCAACAACGTTAAGAGTGAGGTACCTTTATTTTTCCCATTTTTCAGAAGAGGATACTAAGGAGCAGAAAGGTTAAGTCACTTGCCTGAAGTCACACAGGTGGTAAGCAGTAGGCTTTAGATTCAAACCCAGAGCATCTAATTCTAAAGGCTAGACTTTTAACTACAATATAAGTACAGTACTCTCTGAACACCTGGTATCATTTTGGTCCAGTTTGTGTTTTTAAGACCTACTTTGTTCTTTGGCTGTGCGTCCAAAGATAATTTTTTTGATGATTTCTGCTCCGTGGCATTTGCTTCCCTTGTAGAGCTGCTGGTGGCATTTTTATTCTTTGCTCCCCTTCTTAGCTTGATACCTGGAGACACAGGTAAGAACCATATCTGTACAAAAACACGTTTTTAGAAAAAAAATGAGTCCACCCGCAGTTTTAGATTTTCCCCTTCACAAGTACTTTGCTCCCATTACCAAAGGGTCTAAGAAATAAGACTTCCCCGATTTCAGTAATAGAGGGAAATCAAGCCAATGAATACTCCTGGTTCTTTTTTTTAACTCAAACAGAAAGATGTTATCACCATAACAACTTTGGCTTTACTTTGTGAGGTCCCCTCCTGTTTTAAATGTCTCTAAGCAGGTGCAAGTAAACAGGCTTACTCTGTTTGCGGGCATACTCTGCTGCTTTGGGTGCTGTTAACATGGCAAAAGGGTGCAAGGAGAGGCGGAAAGGCGGAGCTCGGGGAACCTGAAAGGAAAACCGTCCTACTTGGAAAAGTTGCACACACTTCATGCTGTTAACACCTGCCACCTGCAGCACTTGGCCTGTTTACCCAACCCGTAGCCCTTAGACATTGCTAACGGTCCCCTGGAAAGGCCCAGGTTTTATTGTCATGCATGTTCACACACTGTCTTCTATTCCCAGGCGTGGCTCCTTTTGCCTAGAATATCTTTTCACACGACTGATGCTCTTCGAATAGTTTCCTTTACCTGGAATGTCTAAGTTCTCCTTTCCTGCCTGGAGGCTCCTGCTTTTCTTTTGAGATGTAGCTCAAATATCACCTTTTCTGGGAAAGTTGCTTGAGTCTCCACACCTTCGCCCTCCCATACTGGCCTCCCGCCCCCCACCCCTCCCCCAGGCAGACTCGTTGACTCGCTCATCTGTGAACTCAAAGCATGTTGTCACATAGAACAAACCCCAGTGTGCTATAGTTATAATCCACTGTCTGTTGAACTACACTGGAAACTTCTTCAAGGCTAGAACTGTTCATTCATTCGTTCATTTAACAAGTTTTCAGTGAGCACCTACTATGGGTCAGGCTCCGTTTAGGAGTCGTTTAGTAATACAGATAAGGTTCCTGCCTTTTTAGAACTGAGTGAGGAGAGACAAGCAATAAACTAACTATTATTAGGCAACCAGGGTAATTATACATCATGGTAAGTTTCATAAATAAACTAAACAAAATGAAGTGCTAAGAAGTGACTGGACAGCCACCACTGCAGACAGAATGGACAGAGAAAGCCTCTCAATGGAAGAAGCAGTGTCTTGATAAGTCAAGTCATACATCATTCCTGCTGCAATTCTGCCCTTAGAAGATACAAGACTGATGCTTTCCATGCGCAAGTTGTCCTATTTACTGGGGAAGATAAAACTGGATGATTTTAAGGTCACTTCCAGCTCAAATATTCTGAGTACTGATAATGGGGTGACTCATGGAAACAGTTAATGTAGCTGTGGGGGGGGTGTGCGCAGGGGAGAGCAACAGGGGAAAACTGGGACAACTGTAATAGAACAACAATAAAAAAATTATTTTAAAAGTAGATGAAATTTAAATCCTAAACCTAGAGTTAATCATATCCTCTTTTTACTTTAATACTACTTACTAATATCTTCATTGTGTTAATGTAAAAGTATTATCATAGTTGTTATTTCTCCATTTAAGTTCTTACTGAGTGCCAAATTATGTCCAAAGGACATTCAACAAAAATTTCTTCCAAATAGAAGGGAGAGGGGGAGGAACAGAAGACGAAGATGTGTCAAGGCCTCCCTTTCCTTGTCCCTCTCTCTCCAGCGAATGGAGCTGAAGAATATTTGCACTGCTTGCCTTATTTGTTGGAGGGAGATCTGTGCTCTTTTTTCTTCGGTTTAAAGTTGAGTAGGACAGTTTATGTTTATCGTAAACTGTCCACGTGACCCTCACTTATGTGAGGCCCTTAGCTGGCTTTTTCTGTGGGTCCAAGGTCCTCAGCAGAAAAATGCCTCCCTCTCAGCAAAAACAGCTCCCTATCAAGAGTAAAACCTGAAGCTAATAAAACGGGTGAACAGTGCTGGGCCCATGATGCCTTTCTGTCACCAGGTGGCAGCAAATAGTCCTGACGCGAACCATCGAACCGATGCACAGTGCCCATCTGCACCGTGTGGGCAAGTCTAATGGCCGGAAATTCACCTAATCTGATCAGTATCCAAAGGGCGTTGAGCTCTTGCTTGGAAAGAATTTTAGCTGTTGCTTAGGAGACATTTTACTCTAAGGTCATTCCAATATATGCAGCAATTAGAGAACTTTTGGCAACAACTATTTTTTTTAGCAATCCATCTCCTACTTAAAGTTTTTGAAATTGTTCAGTCCCAAGGGCTGTTTTTAAAATAGTTCCTACAATTTACAACATTTGAAATGCTATATTTCCATGGGGAGGTTCTACTCATTCTTGATTTAAAATGTGCAGGAGGTCCCTCATGGAGCTCATGTGCCCGCAAGAGAAAGGCCTGAGCAAGGGGGTACTCGGGACGCCCCCGGGGGCAGATGATCTTCAGACTCTTACCTTTGTAGCACGGAGCATATTATATCTTTTGTGAAATTTTATTGTTTAAAATAGACAAAGTTTATATTATATTGCTGCAAAGTGTATATTCATAATATACATAGATGCTTGATGAGCTATTTGATTTTTGAATTTATAGAACAGCGGTTCTCAACCAGCTGTGATTTTGCCCCGTAGGGGACATTTAGCACAGTCAGGAGACATTTTTGGTTGTCACGACTGGGGGAGGGGGAAATGCTGCTATCTAATGGGTAGAGGATTATCCAGAGAAACTGCTAAACATCCCACAATGCACAGGCCAAATCCCGACTCCCTCCCCTACACACACAGCAAAGAATTATCTGGTTTAAAATGTTGAGAAACCCTGATTTAGGGGAACTTAGAGGAAACCAGATATCCAACCCTCAAATACAAGAAACTGAACTACAGCTAGTATTTTGGGGTTACCAGGTGCGAAGCACTAAGGGCTTTTCTGGTGCTAATTCATTTTCCACAACAACCCCATCTTCTTGTCTCCCTTTTTACAAATGAAATCGAGGCTGACGGAGGTGAGAAGACTTGCCCAGGATTTTTCTGCTTATAGCCGGTAGAACTAGTTTAAACCCAGGCAGTCCGGCTTTGGAATCCTTGTGCTTAACCGTTATACAAGCTGTCTTTCACATACAGATCAATAAGTGAGCTGACACTCATCACCTGTATTAATGAACAAATGCAGCCCTTTAAAGGAAATACCCTCTATGAGGATTTTATCTATTTCCCTTCAGAGCCGGCCATCGTATAGGCTATGTGGACATCTGGGCTTTTTATGTCAGTCACCAGCTGTGAAGAACAGAGACTGTGTATAACTGAATGGAGAAGCTGCTGAATAAAGGCTCTTTAATGAATAAGTGAGGGACTGGATGGGTAGGTAGAGATGGGCTGGCCCACCTTTAAACATCATAGTTTCCCATGGTTTCTCATTAAATGTTGATTGTTTATTAAGAAACAAAAGACTCACAAAGAGTCATTGACCCTCCTCCCTTTCCTGCCCAAGAGATTTCAGACAGAGAAACCTGTTTCGGGAAGAACTTCGGATGCAGCCTCAGCCTAATTTGAATGAAGTATGGTCAACAAGAAGGCTTCAAGCAGGTACCTGTTAGCTAGATGCCCGTGTCCCATTGTTTCTGAGTTGCCTAAGCGAGGATTTTCCTGACATGTGTGTTCTGTTCTTCTTCAACTACATATAAATCACCCATCCTCACTTCTAAAATCTAATCCTCCCTTTCTCCTTTGTCCAAAAGTGTCTTGTATCCCCAATGTTGCCTCGCTGTCTCTGGAATTTTCATGGAATGATCATGCCTATGTGAATTTGCTGTGCACATGTATTAAGCTTTGACTTTCTCCTGTTAATCTGTCTGTTAATTTGGTTGTCAGCTCAGCCAGAAGAACTTAGAAGGTGAGAGGAAAAGTATTAATATTTTTTAGCCCCCATATCTGACTTACTCACCATTAAATTCCCTGCATCTACAACTACACTGAATGAATGAATGAACAGAGTTGAAACTAGAGTGGTCCAGGGAACTGGAGTCTCAGGACTACAGCCGGGTTACACATGGATTCAGATGATAGGACAGTTGGTTTCAAAGTTACAGCACTTAGTAAATACTTGACTCCTAAACTGGACCTGGTGGGTTCTTGAATTTATACAAACTCACTCTTTGCAGCATGGTCTGCAGGTAAAAGAGCAAGGGAGGCAGGTGTTTCTGTAGCCGTGGCCCTGCCCCTGCCTGCCCTGGCCTCCCTTCCAAATCCAGTGGGGGCATCGATCGCAACAGAAGGCCTGGGTGTGAGGCCTGGGTGTGAGGGGTGGGTTCTCCCTGCTGCCTTCCCTGACTCCCTCCTGCTGCACACTCCTGCCCACCTCATTCTCCTTTCCCCTTCCCTCTTCTAGAGGGATCTAAAGGTAAAGGGATCAGAGGTGCACCTCTAAATAGCAGCCTATACCTAAATGTCCATACATTTATAAATAGCAAAAGCCGAACTGGTCGTGAAGATCATTTAGAATGCTCCGTGATGAGTACACGGAAGCCCAAAGCGGGAGAGGGCCCGGGGCTCCACAGGAGCAGAGTCGGAACTCAGCCCCAGGTGTCTGAACTCCCAGATCATCGCTGCACGTTTCGCAATGATTTCAAAGGAGTCTGATGGGAAGAAGAAATGTGGCAGCAATAAATTAATTTATCATGAGAATGAACCTTATAGATCTGGTCCTAGTTCTAAACGTTATGGTACATCACACAGGAAGGGTGCTTGGACTTACCAGGTCTACATTACAAAAAGGGGAAGTAAGAAATTCTGTTAATCAGAAACTTAGGCAGCATCTAAACTCTAAGCCTGGTGCTTTATTTTCTGCTTCTACTCAGCCTTACATCAAATACATTGTTATTATGACTACAGTCCTCCACGTAAGCAAAGCATTTTATAAACATTTATTACCCAAGTAAGATATGGCTATGTCTAGTTTTATACATTTTGATATAAAACTGTTATTTCATGCCTAAACATACAACATTATATATGTATGAAATAAAGAAGTCCTCTCTAAAAATCCCTTATGTGAATAGTCTCAGGTCTCCCCTACCTTGATAGCACCAGAATTGGCAGAAGAATCCGCCCCATAAATTTTAAAGACTTCTTCAGCTGGGATGCTGTTCTGTTAAACAACAACAACAAATGCATTACCACGTCATGGCTTTCCTTTCAGCACAAAACCAAGCTGTTACAGATCCAGTATGTCTAGTACTGAGCCTGCAAGGCATGGGCAGTATACAAATACGGCTGAGTAAATTGATAAATCAGAATATCCAGAATCCAGTTATTTATGCATTTCATTCTAGGTTTGTTTGGGGTTTTTTTTCTTTTTGCTCCTTAAATAAATGTTTTCACAATACAATATACAAGTCAATGTCTTTTTATCATATCCTAAAAAATGAAACATTTAACATTAGTAAACCGTAAACATTTACAAGCATTGGTTAAAAAAGAAAATAATATGCATTAATACCGAAATGTGCATAGAAAATATAACATTTCCATATATGCAAATAATGTTCTTTTCCTTACCATTAGGATTCCAGCATAAGATGATAAAATCATTGCTTCTCTTTCTCTGTGGTTTGGATATACAGGTCTGCCACGAAACGGCCTTTTCCTAAGGGGAAACATGAGTAAGTAAAAATGGAGGGTTTATGTGTATTGTTTTCAACAGCTAAGGTTGTGATAATGATCAGTAAGTAATCTCCAGTGGCCATGTGCTATGCACTTGTTTACAAAATTGATTATGATTAATCCACCATCAGTAAAGAATATGCTTTGAATTTTGAAACTTCCAACAGTGGTGATAAATTTGCTCTCATCTATCCATGTTTCCACAGCTATCACACATTGGCTGATTGGCCACCATGGTGGACAGGTATAGATTTGCCCACCTTTCCTTCTTGTGGCAATTTGCTTGGGGGGAACTGCTTTATTCCACCGTAAGCCTATGTGCTTCAAGGGAAGCTGACAATACCCCTGGATTCCAAAGATTGGAAAGCGCACTGTGGACGAAGCTACTCAGGCTGTTCTACCCTCTCCTCCACCCCCAGACAAGCAGGGTAAATAGAGCTATTGAGACACAATTCTGTGATTTTAAAAAATCCATTCTTCTCTGGATTGAATTTTGCAATAAAGTTGGCTGAAACTAAGAATAGTGTCTACCCAGAGGAAAAAGTCAAGAGGCAGATCTTGACGACATATTTGAGTTTTGAATTAAGTCCTGCCTCAGGCAGACTCACTTACGGGTTTTCAAACACAGAAGCAATAAATCTCCTCCCCATCCTTTTTGTTCCTTAAGTCTTAAGTCTGCTCAAACTGGATTTTCTGCTTATTATAACTACACTCTAACTGATACAGCCATCCAGGTCCAGGTGTGTGTTCTAAGGCCATCAAACAGAAACAACGCAAAACAAAACAAAACAAAACAAACACCCAAAAACTGGCTTCTAAAACTGTGCAGTTCAGGTCTCATTATTTTCACGTTCTTACCAATTGAGTGTGTCTGCCTGGCACACTCAGTAATACTGGAAAGGGAATTATTCTACGATTCAAACAGCTCAACTCAGGTACGTATCTGGGTAAGCGCTTAAGAAGTTGTGTTTTCTAGTCCTTAGGAAACACTTACAGCCTTTACCGCAGAACTGACCGTCTTAAAAACCATGGCCTGTGCACAAGAAAGCACAGTCCTCTTTCTAAGGGAGAACATTCTATGCAAGAAAGCTTTTCATCTGAAAGAAATTAGCAGAGATGTAACAAATGTAAGCACTTCTCCAAGTTGACAACTGCAGGGTTTCTTCAGGTTTCTGCTTGGAGAGGGATACTCCCCCCACAGTGTTGCCAAATCAGAGTGCTCAAGGGGAAAGACAGGAAAGAGAACTTCCTTTTTTGTTACTTATAGTCACACATTAAAAAAAAAAAGTATTTCAACTTACACTTTCTCCCACTCCAGCCAAGTTAAGTCTTCTGAATGATCCAGCCATTGCAAAGCAACACTAACGGCTAAGTCATAGTGGGCCTGGAAGCAGGAAGCACAGAGAGCAAAGGAAGTGGCTTAAACTTTGGCCAAAGTACTCCCTGGACCCAATGACAATGGCACTGCTAAGCCTGTTCTACTATTTTGTCCACAATGGTGAGGAACATCATCTTTGTCCAGCAACCTGACGCTCAGACAGAAATCACTAGAGATCTGCAGGCATTACATTTACTTCATACTAGAGCAGGGGTTTTCTTCCTGTTTGTTTGTTTTTGGTTTGTGTGAACCAATAAGTAAAGAACATCCTGGCTGGTGTGGTTCAGTGAACTGAGTACCAGCCTGTGAACCAAAGGGTCACTGGTTTGATTCCCAGTCAGGGCACATGCCTGGGTTGCGGGCCAGGTCATGGGGGCGCGGGGTAGGACAGGCAAGTGAGAGGCAACCACACATTGATGTTTCTCTCCCTTTTTCTCCCTCCTGTTCCTTCTTTCTAAAAATTAATAAATAAAATCTTTATTTTTTTGAAAGAATGAACAGATTCTTGGAAAGAATACTAAATTGGGAATCAGGGAATTTGGGCTCAAATCTAAGTATGGCCAACGACTTGTAGTATATCCTTAGGTGAGCAATGGATGTTCTCTAGGCCTCATTTCTTTTAAATTTTACAATAGAAAAAGATGAAGGTGAAGGAAGAAGGACCCGGAGAACAATTTCTAATTTTGGGAGTAAAATAACAGAAATGTGCTCCCAGGGCACAGGGGAAGTGGTATGTCCACCCGGGGAATCCTGGGAGGCTTCCGAGAGGAGGCTTCAGCGGAACCGGGGCTTGAAGGGTGAGGAGAATTTCTGGAGGTGGAGAAGGACCTCCCAGGTGGACGGTCCAGCATGAGCAAAGGATTGAGGTAGACCTGATTAAGTGACCACCTAAGGGTCTCATATAGGGAGCCGAGGACCAATTCCAATGTCCATTGCTATCCTCAGCCCCAGAAAAGGGGAGGTCAGTTTGGATTTTCGATTTTTAGATGGGTTTTAAGGTTCTATCTCACTCCAACATTCTCTAAACAATGTAATTATTTCTACATCTTCTGGGCATTGAACCAAACTGACAAGAGGACTAAAAGAAGAAGAAGGAAAAAAAAGAAAAGAAAAAAAAATGGGCCACAATCAGTGGTTGAAACTTAATCCAAAGACTGATGCATGGACTGGTAGTGCTAGCTTCACTCATTAAAAATGAAAATTCCCAGCCCCACCCCCAGACCTCCTGAATCACAACAGGCTTGTAATAAGACCTCATTAAAGTTTGAGAAGCAATTATCTAATCGGTTTAATTTCTCCATCTAACACATGCACAGAGATGCACTTTTAACTGCTTATTCAGCTCCAGGGAAGTCAGATAGGGAGATGGGGACAAGGGGCCAGAGATCCTCTCTTTGTTCCTCGTGCAACAATGGTAAATGGGTAGGATTAAAAAAAGCTGAGGGTTTACTAATTTCTTTTGAATTAGATCTTTACAACAGGTTCTTCCTTAATTTATGTGACGTGAACTTTTGTTACATAACATGAACCTGCGTTGCAACATCAATAATAGAAAGAATTTTGGGATATTTCAATTCTTTGGTTTTCTCCAGTAATGCAAATGGTAAAAAACCAAACCAAACCAGTATTATATTTGAGAACTACATAACAATTAATTTTGTCCAAAAAAATTTTAACATCATGTGTAAGGTTTGCCCTTGTACCCATTTTGCTTTTCAGTCTTTTCTAGGAGCAAACAGCAAAACTCTCATCACTTGTATTTTCTCACTCGTTTTGCTTTCAGTTTAATGAGTGGAAAAAACCAAATGGAGAACACTGGAATGAGAAGATGAGAAAGACGACATTCTAGAGGACCAGGGCTAACCTTGTTTATTATGTACATTGGATGCTTGT
This sequence comes from Mormoops blainvillei, assembly GCA_004026545.1. Lineage (NCBI taxonomy): Eukaryota > Metazoa > Chordata > Mammalia > Chiroptera > Mormoopidae > Mormoops > Mormoops blainvillei. The sequence continues at coordinate 8,917 of PVJD01009378.1, read as the reverse complement.
TACGTCCCCTCACACACGTATAACACAAATGTGACTCGCACCGCATGCCTTTCTTTACCATATCATCTAGAAAGGTGAGTTGCCTTCTTCCTTTGGGGTCAAATTCATTTTCCCGAAGTCTGATGCCAATATAATCTCCCCTTAAAAGCAAGAGAGCAGGATTGAACCATTGGGAATGACACGGGGGCTCAGTCTGCAGAAGAAGGCTCCTTCCCCGTCCCTCCCTCCTCTACCAAACACAGGGACAGTCACTGACAGCTCTGGGAGATGTCACATTCTTTTTTTTTTTTTTAATAGAGAACTATTTAGCTACATTATTACCAGAATAACACTATTTTGATTGAAAAGGCAATTCTGGCCCTGGCTGGCATGGCTCAGTGGGTTGGGCATTGACCCACAACCCTAAGGGTCTCAGGTTGGATTATCTGTCAGGGCACACACCTGGGTTGTGGGCTGGGTCCCTGGTTGGGGGCATGCGAGAGGCAACCCATTGATGTTTCTCTAGCACATCCATGTTTCCCTCCCTCTCTTTCCCCCTCCTTTCCCCTCTCTCTAAAAACAAATAAACCTTAAAAAAAAAAATAACAGGCAATCCTGCAATGCTGCAGTCTTAAAATGTTTAATCATAATTAACCTAAACCACATTTATCTAAAAATTAAACTCACATTGTGGGTATAAACTGTGTGGGAAAGCAAGGGAGTTGCTAAATCCCCACATGCAGAAATGGTTTAACAAAATGAAAGGACTGAGATCCACTGTTTAAAATAAAGAATCCCTTGCTGCCCATGCTAAACTCAGGTAGAACGTCCAAGTCAAACTGTAGACACTTGATATTCCATACAGATGTATTCTTTTGCCCAAATGCTTTTTCTTATTAGAATGCAAATATCCTCAAGAGGAGTTATACATTAAAATAGATTAGTAATTTCAGTTTCACATATTCTTATCAGATCCTTCCAGAACAGTGATTTTTAATAAGGTGAGGATAGAATACGGGCCCTGGAAGGAGAACAGAAGGGGGTGTTATTCGGGGACAATTAGGAAGAGGAACTAGGTGCAGGGTACAGGACCCTGGGGTTTCTGAGGTCCATGTCCACAAATCTCTCCTCTTTCCATAAGGCCACACTTCTGGCTGTCAAGGTCTTTACCACACACTTTGGGCAAGCTATCTTGTTTCTGCCTTCTAAAACTCTTGATTCATTAAGCTTAGATTGACAAAAATTCTTAGATGTTTTCCTTGTAATTCCAACATACTTTAAAGTACTATATATGTATTTTTAGCTATAAAATTACCTTTGTATCACTTTTGAAATTCCAGTTCTATGTGGAAGAGTTGGCATTTTTGATTATGGTTTGTTCTTTATTACGTTGGTCTCCAAACATAAACACATACATGTAAACGTGTGTGAATTCATACATAGTTTATGCCAGCATTTTTTAAGGGCTTGTTAAAAGATAATTACCTTAGTAGGCTGAGAGAGGACATTTGATGGGGATTGTGATAAGGTTTTGATGAAAAGGGTATTACTGTTTTGCCTATAAATACATATGAAATAAGACATAGCCTTTTTTCCCTCATAGCCTTTTTATATGGTCTATTATTTTCACCAGCCTAACAAAGTACCAAGTCAAAGAAAAGCTAGCACAGGAGAAAAAAATTTGTCCATGGGAAAATTTAGTATTTTCTTTGTTTAAAAATAAAAGTTCAGATAGCAAGAAAAAGTAGATGAATTAGTGCGTTGATCAGACTGACAATAAAAGAGGCAGAGGCTGCAATTTGAATGCTGGGCCACTGGGTACATTTTCCGGCGATCTCCCCTACATCTTTTTCCAGCAGAGCTCTTTCAAAGGCACACGCTGCCCAGCGCTGGCTGCCTGGGCTGTGGTCCCAGATCTTAGGCTCCGGAACAGGGCTGCGTCGGATGAGCGTGCTGCTGGCAGAAGCATCCTCCCATGAGATTCGGCATCTGGCTTTGCGCCACCTGGGAGGCCTCTCCGGCCAAGTCAGAGGCCAGGTCATCAGGCTTTTTTCCCCCAATAGTGCAGGAATAAAATCACCCTTAGATTTTTACCCTCTCGCCAATATCAGAGCGTCTATGACATGAAACCCACCAAATGCTGAGTAAATAAACACACGTTATTCTCAATCGTACTTACAGGAGCTTTTTCATTTCCTTCTTGAGGAGCCTTCTTTCCATGATTAAAGACGTATTCAGCTGAGCAGGTATCTGCAGCTTACACTGCACCTGGTATCTGTTGGGAAGACACAGCTTCTGTGAGCCTACAAGCGACAGCAGCAAATCAGAGAGAATTCGAGTTAGGGATGCTATCACTCCAAATACCAGTCATGGAGTCCCAGGCTCTGGAAGGGATCCGAGCATATGAAGAGCTCAGGTCTCTCATCCAGCAGGTTCCAGGTCAGAAAGCCGTGTGGAGGCCAGTGCACTCTACCTTGAGTTTATCTGATGCTTCTTATTTCTTCTAAGCTTTGTCAACAGTCATCAGGTACTCATCCTTGTAATAAACTAGCAAGTAAAACAGGCATGGCTTGTGTAATAGCAGATGAGACTATTAGGGGACAACCATCCACAAATGGATGGTTTGTGATCAGAATATGTTTGAACTCTGGGCACCTTCAACCTAGAGACTCCCAGTAAATTCACCCTGCTGCAATGGCTCATAATAGAGTCTTCTGTAGAAGCCATGTTCCACCTCTGATGGCCAGGAGGTCCTTGAAAGAACTTGTGGTTATGGTAAATGTGAGGCCATGTCTTCACTTCCTACCCCAACACTGAACCAGAAATTGGAGTTCAGGTGATGGGGTCAAAAGTATTCTGAAGACACAAAAGGAAGTTTACCAAAAAAATTATTACGATTGAATGGGGTGCCCAGGGAGCACTATAAATGGCATATCAACTGTATCTGCAATGTTTTATTTTTTTTAAAAAGATTGAAAGCAGATTGTGATGATTAATTTAATATGTCAACTTGACTGGGCCATTGTACTCAGACATTTGGTCAGACATTATTCTGAATGTCTCTATGAAGGCATTTTATAGGTATTAACATTTAAATCAGTGGACTTGAGTAAAGCAGATTACTCTCCATTATGTGGGCAGGCTGCATTCAATCAGTTGAAAGCCTTAAAAAAAAAAAAGGTTGTCCTCCCCCAAGCAAGAAGAAATTCTGCCAGCAGGCTGCCTTTGGACTTGAATCGCACCTCTTCCCTGAGCCTCCAGCCCGCCAGGCTACCCCATCAGATTCTGAACTGCCTGCGCCACTACAATCACGTCGTTGTTGGTGGAAATCAGGCTCTTCCACAGGACCATGAGGAAAGCATTTCGAGGACCCATGCATGGGACACTGTGATGTGGGAAAACTTATTCAGGTGGAAATCTCCCCCTAGGTTTCTAATTTTCCATCTCTCTCTGTTCCACCATGGAAAAAGTCCAACTGCGTCTTCAGCAAGGCCAAAACAAAAGCCAGTGTCCAGAGTTTCTGATTCATATTAAAGCTTATTCTTTCAGACCCTATGCAGCCTGCTGCAGGCCCCAGTAGCGGCTAGACCTGCACATAACTTGCTCCTGGGTGAGAGAGAATGCACAAACGCATGGGGCTTGTGTGTCTCATGAGAGAGAGAGAGAGAGAGAGAGAGAGAGAGAGAGAGAGATCATGGGCTCTTGATAGGCCCACCCCCTAGTTAGACTAACAGGCCTCTTTGGTCAAGCACTTCTCTCTGGGTACCCCCAACAATTCGGTACTGGAGAGGGGAAAGGAGGAGTGTTAATCCCCTTGGTGGAGCAATGTTGTGATCCCCTAGGGTGTGAAGCTGTAGCTTCCTGGTGAAGCAAACGGGCTTATGCTCCCCAGTTTTTTAAGCTTAATGTCAACTTCTTCTGTTCCCCTTTCTTATTAAAAATTAGTTAACTACCTACGGTAACAGTGTGAACCAATTCCTTAAACTAAATCTTTATGTATATATACACATCAACTTGGTTCTGGTTCTCTGGAGAACCCTGACTAATACACAAGTATAAGAAAAATGTTAAAATTTGTTGACTTTGGGATTATAGGTTCACAGATGTTCATTATTACATTCTGTACTTTTGAAATTATGAATATGTTTTTAAATCACCACTCTAGAAGTGGAAAAATAACTTTAGAAAACTTTAGCATATAAGCATTAAGCTTTACAATGTTTATAAACATAAACATTAAAAAAACTGTAGTATATACACATAAAGCTTCATTTGATTCAGCTCTCTGCCATAAGCAGAAAGAAAGCAGGATGCCACTGATTTAAGTGAATTCTTCACCCAACCAATTTAATTATTTTGGACCATTCTTGCTACTTCCACATCTGCCTTGGATGGAATGTGCAAAAGGTGAAAGGTGGAAGAAAGCAGAGCATTCCTCCGGAATGGATTAACCATTAAAACAGTACCATGCTCTCTACAGGAGAGTAAATTCGGAGTGAATACTGCAAGCCAGAGAGGTGGCCTCATGGCCTAGAGAAAGGAAAGCACTGCACCTGGGGCAGCCAGACACTGGGGTGTAGTGTCCACTGCACCAATGACTGGCGTGGCCGTGGCCCAGCCTCTTGGCTCTTACACACCCCAGTCTCAGGTGTTGTCTAAAAAATGATAAGCCTGGTTAACATCACCAAAAACGCCTTTTGCCCTAACATTGTGCAGCTCCATGAAGGATAGCATGTATTATCATCCCTCTAATCAAATAAGTTTAAAATAACATTTGTCGGTAGAACATTTGTCCTACCTCAATTCCTTGACTGGTGGTGGTGTATGTGTGGTGGAGTGTGTGTGTGTGTGTGTGTGTGTGTGTGTGTGTGTGTGTGTAGGGGGGCTCACTTAGCTTCTATGCCTTCTTAAAAAGCAAAAGACTTAGTATTTGTTTTAACCCATTTTATTTTGTCACCCTGAGCCAGCCCTTTGAATTTCAGACTAACAAATGATAAGATTTGCAAATCTTGGTTGCTGTGACAGCTTCTGCCTAGATCCACCTTCCCTCTTCCCTACCATTCAATATGGCATAATATGCAATGGTTTAAATCTTTAAAATATGAGCATCTCCCACCCCCACAGCATGAGGCTACAGGTCCAGGAACCCTGAGAGGCTACCAGCTAGCTGTGTCACCATGGGTAAGTGAACTATTCTCTCTGTGTTTTTGAGTTTTCTCCTCTGTATAAGAAGCATTGAATGGTTGGAGAGGTTTCTTCCAGCTGTTAGAGTTCAGTAACTGACATACACTGAGTAGCTATGCATGGTTGAAAGAGGGTCATTTATAGAGACTCTATTCAGTTTAGATATGAATTCACCCTTCTTTTCCGTCTATAGAGCTTTAGTAAAAACCAGACTCTGGCTGGACATACACACAGAAGAGCTACTGGAAAGGTGTCAGGCATCTCAGGCATTAGCTATTTCATTAAAACCAGCCTCCCAGAAGACACAGCCTCCATACTCTATAGGAATATCACGCCCTGAGGAATATCTGCACACTCCCTTCAGGCCCCCACCCTGCACTGCTACATCAACAATCCCTGTCTCTCAGACTGTGTTCTATTAGGTGATCAGCTCTTAACGAATTTCCCTTTCAGAATCTCTCACCAACCGGAGACTGATTCCAGTGCTTTTGTTCTCTCCCTGCCATGCTTGAGCGTCTGCTCCGGCTGTGCTCACAGACATCAAAGAACATACTTTTTGGTGGTTGCTAGGAAACAGTGACTGAATGAAAATAATTTGTTTTTTAAATACTCCTCCAATGCCCTAAACGAGAGGGGGGAAAAAATTCATATGATTGGGACAGGACTGTGATGTTTTTTTTTCTTTAACCTGAGTAAGTTCAGTTTCCCATCTAAATGATTAATTAGAAAGTGGAGAGGATGTGAGAAATCCACCTCCCGCTGGGTTTTTTATAGCACTTGGCTGCAGACCCAGGAGTCAACTGGCCGAGCAAGGATTTCTGGGGAAGCTAGTGAACTTCTAGTTCCTTACACACTTAGAGTGCCCAAAACACTTAGGTGATTCTACTTGATGACTACAGACACAGTGGAAGCCCTGAAGAACCATCATCTTGGTGCAAACACTCTCTGCTCAGGCACTTGCCTCATCATAAACACATCCTCTCTTGCTTAAAGCTTGCCGATGGCTTCCGGATGCTCTTAGAATAAGATCTGACTCCTAACCTTAGCCTGTAAGTGAGTTTCCTCCGTGACCTGCACAGAGGCAGTGTGTTACTCTGGCCCATCTAGGCCTGGGTGTCTGTTATCAATACCACTTCAGTCTCATTTCTACTCCTCTCAACTGACCAAATCTCTTGGTTACTTGATATCTCAGGTGTTTTATGAGTGACAGCAAAACTCCAGATTTGGATTTTTATAGATAAGCTGTTTCTTCAACACTGAATTTATATAGCACCCAGAAGGTTTCAGGTTTTCTTGAGCCTGAAGTTTATACAATTTAAATTTCATACAACTTAAGAAAAAGAATGCAAAATTGTGAACACAAAACTGAATACTTACTTAAAACCTTTAATCACCGCAAGTTATAAATTACAAGAGCTAACAAATACCGTCAACATTAAAAGTGGAGAAAAATCTACACAAGAATATTAGAAAAAGAAGTGAAAGAAAGTGTTCAAGTGTCAAATTACAGTAGGAAACCACCAATTTTTCATTTTTATCTTGAGCTAAGAACATGATACCCTTCATTACTACCTAGCTAACTACCGACAGTAACAACTATAGTAAGCCATCAGACATTCTTTCAGTGCAGAATTTTCTTTCTGGCATTTTACTACCACAAAGATTCCAGACTCCTTGCAACATTTGGCAAAATCTTGAACTTGTTCAGAACATATCTCTCGGGACTTTTTTCTCATTATTTTAGGGACTGAAACATCTTTTCTGACATGGCTGAGATGCTGCTCCGCCAGGTGGAGTGCCACCTCTGAGGTGGAGCCCCTCGTGCTTTTCTTATAAGACACTGACACTACCCCACCAAGGGAGGGAGGTGAAGTGTTCCTCCCTTGAACCTGGACAGTCTTATAATCGTTGCAGAAGTGAAACTGTGTGACTTCTAAGACTAGGTCTTAAAAGGCATACATGAACTTGACAATAAAAGGAACAAACTATTATTACCTGTGTAGCTGGATGGTTCTAAAGGTCATTTTGTGTAGTGAAAAAAACCAGTCTCAAAAGGTTGCATACCATATGATTCCATTTATATAACATTCTTGAAGTGATAAAGCTATAGAGATGGAGAACAGGCGAGAGGTTGTCAGGGGACAGGTATGGGAGTAGAGGGGATGGCTGTGACTATAATGGAGGTCTCTTTGTGGGACAGTTTTGTATGATGATTGTGGTGATGATTACAAGCCTCTTAACATGGAATCAAATTATACAGAGCACACACAGACACACAGAAATGAGCACACGTAAAAACTGGTAAAACAGAATAGCTTCATAGCCTAGTTAACAGTATTGTGCAAATGTCAATTTCTGGCTCCGATATTGGTCTACAGTGAAAATGATCTCACCATGGGGAAAAGCTGAGTGAAGAGTTCATGGCATTCTATCACTATATTAGCAACATCCTGTTAGTTTATAATTAACTCAAAATAAAATCTGTTTTGTTTTTTTAAAAGGCAATACAGCCCTGGCTGGTGTGGCTCGGTTGGTTGGGCATTGTACCACAAAGCAAAAGATAGCCGGTTCGATTCCTGGTCAGGACATGTGCCCGGGTTGTAGGTTCGGTTCCCAGTCAGGGTGCGAACCCAGTCAGGGTGCCTTCAGAAGGCAACCAATTGATGTTTCTCTCCCTCCCTTACCCTCTCTCTAAATGATAATAATAATAGCAATAATAATAGAAAAAAAGGCGATATAGCTTTTACCTGTTCTTGGGATGCTGGCTTTTGGAGTCCAGCTGTGATACAATGAAGAACCCTAGGCCACGTAGAGAGATCATGTGTGGGGTTCTGGTGACAGTGCCACCTGAGGCCACAGTCCACAGATATATGAATGAGGAAACATTCCAGGTGGCTTCAGCCATAGCCATTATCTAACTGAAACTGTATGGGAGACCTCAGGTGAGAGTCACTAAGTAAAAACCGCCTAGTTGAGCCCAATGTCTAGAGCCATGAGAGGTAACAATAAAGTATTTATTGTTGTTTGAGGCCCTTAAGTTTTGAAATACTTCATTATGCAACAACAGGGGACCAGAGTGCCATCCGTGTGATCTCGGTACCCCGGGGCTCTAGCTCATGTATGAAATGAAGGCAATAATAGTGCTGGCACCACAAGGTCATTGCAAGCAGAAGCAAGCAATCAAGTAAAGAGGCTAGGGCAGTGCTTATGAGGTTCATAAACATTAGCTACAAATATGGATATACAAATATTGTATATCTAAAATGTAATCAAACGACAAACAAGACCTGGAATAGCCCATTTCACAATGCGTCAGTTCGAAAATGACACCAAATCCCTTCTTATCCCCAGAGCCTGAGAGTGAGCACCAGAACTTGGCAATAGAGTGACTTCTATATTGAGCACATCCTTGGGTGACCTCTGTCCTCTGGTGTGCCCGTGGAGTAGTAAATGTACACTCTAAATATAAATAGTTCTTCTATCAAGTTATCCCTTCCCTCTCAACCCCAGAGGGAGTAACTTTTTTCTTCTATATGGATAAAAATCTTCAGAACTAAAAGTACCTGTGGGTACCAATCTGTTCCTTGCAGTCAAAGGACATTCTTTTATGGAAAATGTCTGTTGTTCAAAGAACACTTGAGCTATTTGGGAAGTCTGTTGTTGCATACACAGCTTTATAAAAGACCTTATTTCTTTCCTTTTTCCTTTTTATTAGAATGTACTAAATCAAAATATCTTTAAGGCCCCCTTTCCA
>PVJD01009377.1:0-63377 GCA_004026545.1 Mormoops blainvillei | reverse complement strand
TATATATATATGTATGTATCTCTTTTTATTTTATTTTTAATTGCTCTGGGCATATTGGTTGGTGTTTACTGGAAGCTACCTTAAATCCTTTTTGGGAGCATATGCGATATAAATAGAACATGCCTCTCCGAGGTCTCAGAGCCCTCGTTGACCAGTTGCAGAGTGAGGGAGACAAGGTAGTGGTGGAATCCCTCAACCATCACCAGGGACAGAAAAGCAGCCTCCATGTGTTAGTGTTGTACTGATGGTGGCTGGGAAAAGTTCTTTTCAAATGAGAGGCCCAGGAAAGGAGGCCGGGGGACTTTGGCTGACCTCCGAAGTGAAACTAAGATAATTTCTGCCTTCCTAGCACTACTTTAGGCTAATTACTCAGCTATAATTACTTACACTCTGTTTTTATGTTTCCAGTGGGGGTTTTGTCCTTGCTTTTGCTAGTTCCTCTTATATCCCCAAGTAGACTTTGAGCTCCTTAAGAATGAGGGCTGGCTATCACGCCCTTTCTACTTATCAGTTGTTCTTTGGACAGTGCTTCCCACGCAGAAGGCAAGAATGCGATTTAAGTGAATGACCAAGACACTAATCTCCCATTGTGTCAAGTTACCAGCTTTGACTTTCCTGACCTAGGAAACCTAACCCCGTCTGCCTTGCGGAAGACCCTAAACTGGGCCTCACGGGGATGTTTGCAGTGAACGTGCCATCAAGTTCCCCAGGGTTCCCAGACTCACAGAGGATTTGTGGTTTTCCAAGACAACCTGCTGTGCCAGCACTTGAGATAAATGTTCCTTTTTTAAAATAGAGGTAATCGACTTTAATTCATCGTAGTGGATTCCTGAAAAATTATCAGATGCGGTTGTGTATTTTTCATGTAAATATCATCTCAGAAGAAATTGACAGAAAAGAAAAGTGACTATGGGTAAATATCAAGTGTAATTTATGTTTCTGAACCCCGAACTAAAGGCTAGATTAGTTCACCACTGAAATCCACAACACTCTGCCCCTCTGTCACTGGGATGCGGGGATACTATTTATCCACAACGGTGCTTATTTCCTAGGTTATGTGGATTAAGCACATCTGTGTATAATCATGTCTGCCCTTTCCTCTCCCTCAAATCCTAAGTGGAATTAATAACTCATTGTGGTCCCTTTTAACAAGACAGAAGAGATCTCAGCTTACAGCTTAGGCGGCTCCTTTATAACAGTTCTTGGCTCAGGTAGCCCATATAATTCTCAAAAATATGTCCCATTAATGTCATGAAGCTGGCCTCAAAGTCATCCATGGTTTCCTCTGTGAAACGCTGATGAAGCAATTGTGGAAGGAGGAAGCACTGGCGAAGAGGAACCAGAAGGTAATTCTGTTTCATGCCCCGGTGTAAGTTTCCCTTTCCCCAAAGAAGCTGGTGGAAAATCCCGCAGGACAGTGCCAGGTGGCGTCAGGGCCAGTGATGGAGTCCGTGTGGGAACACGAGAGTGATTAAGTTAATGATTAAGAAACCGTAGGGCTTCCACCGCCCCTGGATCACTGCCCGCAGTTTGCTGAAATAAGCCGCACGCCTGTCTCTGGTCCCCACGCCAGGGGTAGTCGGCTCCAGTTGTTGACGAAGCTTTTCGTCTGCGTTCCTTATGATCCCAAGCTACATGCTGACTCCTGTGGCTGGTGCAGCCACGTGGTTGGGCGGCTGGTGTCGGCAGGCCCTGGCCTGTCTGTGCCTTCCTTCTGCGTGGCTGGCTTCAGGAACAGGCCCCGAAGGGTGCCGGGGTTAAGCTCCACCCAGCATTTATGCAGGGCTTCCCTGAGCAGTACGTGCCTTGCATTCCCTTTTATTATTTCTCGATCAGAGCATTGATATAAAGGAAGAAATCATTACTTGGGTTTTAATAGCAAAGGGGAAACTGAGGTAGGCAAGTCAAGTGCGTCTCACAAACAAGTCCCGATTCAAATGGGTAGCCTCTAAAGGCCAGTTTTACTGGTTTGTACTAGATTATAGTTTTCCTCAAACATAGCAGAGACAGCTTACCCATTGACGTTTCTCAAGTATACTGTAACTCTGGAATCTCATGGCAAAGTCCAACATCTAAGAGGAAGATGGGAATCCCAGATCCACTAAACTTGGACCCATGTGTCCTAGTGGCCCCTAAGGGGAACCTCTGGAGTCCAGCTTGGGAAAATCCCCAGGGTCTCTCAGTGCTACAATGGAGACTTAATGGTGGGGCCTGGGGGCAGTCCTGGTGATTTGATTGATGACAGGTAGCACACAGGGATTGAGACCTCTGGCATCAATTCCTGACTTTGCCAACTGGCTCACTATAAAATGTTAGTTACTTAACCTTGCCAAGCCGCAGTTTCCTCATCAATAAAGTGGGGACAGTAAAGGGAATAATTTGTTCTATAGCTTTGCACACAGACCTGGTCCATAGAAGTGCTCAGTAAGTTATGGTAATATTATTTTTTTGTTATTAAAAAATCGAGAATTGAAATCTGAATTTGGGGGAATAGGTTTAAACATAGAAATAATATCAGTAATAAAAAATAGTGTGTTCTTTTAATATGTGTGTTCTTTAGTAGGGACTTCAACCATGACTGGAGTTTTTCCGATTTAAAAGTCATGGAGTCGTTCTGTCTTAAAGCCTATTGTGTGTGTCATTTCTAAGTTGAGTCTTATGTGCACAGTTTTGGCTGTAGCTGGGCAGAGCCGTTGTCTGATGAATTTTCACTTCTTCACATTCATCAAGTCGGGAAGAAATACCAAATCAATAGCTCTGAAGAACAGCAAGAGAAAAGTTAAAAGTGACTGAGTGCTGGGACAATGTATACTGCCTTAGGGGCATCATACTACCCACACCCATTTCCTCTGTTGTAGATAAAGATAGTCTTGGGGGAAGATCAGCTAATAAAAAGCACCACACCCCCTAGACCTCCCTTATAACCTTTCTATCTCCTTTATATCCATTATACAGAAAGTTTCTGAGAAAGGCAGTTGGAACCTGGGACCGAGCAGTAGTAGATAATGGGACGGTTGTGGAGGGAACAAGTAGGGGTGAAGTCACAGAACTTGGGGAGGTTTGCTGGGGGTACCTGCTGGGGCCTTGGCATAGGTTACCCTACAACCGGAGCAGGGATGGCGCTCCCAGTACGAGGCCTGCAGAACCGCTTGACCGTCAAAGGAAATGGGCAGGTCATACCCTAGCTACCTGCTGACCCCTGTGAGGCTATTTCACATGGCAAATTAGAAACAAAATACGGTATCACATAGGTTAATAAGTAGCAATGGTAAAAATAAAAATCGCTCATACATCCGCCTCTCGGATACTCCTGTCGATCGTGTGCTCCTAGGTGGATATGTGCATGGTACCCCCACATATGCACACACTTTTTTTTGCAAGAATATCATCACTGCTTTATAACACGCGTCTTTCACTCAGTGGTCTCCTGTATGAATTTTTCCATTCTCCTAAATATACTTCCGTAAACATGTTTTCGTATGGACTGTAATTTATCAAAGTACTTATCGTTGCTCTTTTGGGTTTTCGCAATATGCATTGTTATAATTAGTACTGTGATTACAATAAGAATAGCCATTTCTTTAGGCACCACCCTGGATATTTTACTAGGGCAAAAATAGTCTAAATTGCCTTCCCCCAAAGACCTACCAATTCACTTTCTTATCAGCAGTGTATAAGGGTCTATGTAGCCCCACCATTACTGATACTAGGTAATCATCTTAAAATTTTTTTTTGGCCAATTTACTAGACTGAAAAAAGTACATCGATTTAATTTGCATGTTTGCAATTACTAACGAGGTTGCAAATATTTTCACATAGTTATTCACCACATGCATTTTTTCCCCTTGTGAAGTGCCTGCTGATGTTTTTTGCCTAATTTTTTTATTACGATGACTTCATTTTTTAAAATGTTACAAGAACTCCTTAAATAATCAGTCTATTATCTCATCGTTGCTCATAATCCTGGCAGAATTTTCTGATGACAAGGAGATGATCTTTCGGGAAATAGACGGTCCTGGGCTCAGCATTGTCCTCTGTGAGCACGAAAACAAAACCCAAGTCTAGCAGGCACCTGGTTCCTCACAGATGGGAAGCTGTGTCTTGGGGGTTCCCAGGGACGGGTTACCATAAAGAGGGTGTGCGTCTGGGAAATATTTCACTGTTGTCGTTACATGTGCTCACCTGATGTGCTTGAGAGAAGACATTCAGTCATTGCTTTATTAGAACATCTAAGAGCAACGAGGGGTTTTCTGCCTCTACCTTTCAGTAAAGGTAGAGTAAAAGAGCTAATGCTGCAAAGCGGCTACAGTGTAGTGTTGGGACCTTCCCAGTTTAAGTCTGGATTGGGCTGCAGTGCCACGTTTCCATTAAAGATTTAAACAAAAGCCATTTTTAAAAAACTGCTGGCATAAACGCTTCCGTAGACAATATTCTGAAAAGAAGAAAGTAGTTAGTTAGGCCTCCTACTTAAACTGTTGGAGGTTTCTACATGAATATTTTTCACAAATACACATTTATGAGAGATGCTGGAAAATGAGATATGAACTATTTGGTTTTAGCATCAGTGTGTATGTTGAGCATAGATGGGAACGGATCTTTGTACACACTGGAGAGTTTCTAACCCAGTGAACTCATGTTTCGATGATCTGGGGATCCCGGGGAAACTCGTATTTCCCCTGGATCACTTGTGCTACGTGCCAGTCACACCGCAAGCATCTGTCTTTTTATCAAATATAAACTTTATCATATTAGTAGGGCTTGGTGGATTGGGTTTTGAGTGTAGAAGTTTTCTTATTCACTCCTACCAGCCACTGTGCCAGGCTCTGGGAATATAGACACGGGTCAGGTCTGCCCCAGGCCATTATCACGTCATAGGGTAGAGACCCAGAAAAGTCATAGTCAGTAAATGTACTCAGCAACTCTACAGGTGGTGTATTTACAGTCTGTGCACAAGGGTACAGAGAGGGTGCAGAGAAAGGTATTCGTTTAGGGTAAAGACTGCGTAGAACAAGTGAACCTTGAGCTGAGTTTAAAGAGGTGAGGAACGGAAGCTTAATAGATCAGTGTGTTCTGCATGTTAAAATTATTAAGTTTGGACATGAATGAGGCTAAGGAGGCAGCGCAAGGTGGCAGAAAGGTCACAGGCTTTGGAAACAGTTTGCTGTGTGTTTGTGTCCTGGCCCCTTGAATAATTAGTGTATTTAATTTATGGGAGCCACAAGTTGTCCCATCTGGAAATAATATGATTATACGTGTCAAACATGTAGGATTCAGATTGTAGCATGAGCACAGTGCCTAGCAGAGTCAATGGCAAGCAGAACTCGAGGATAGGGACAGTGGTGGCATTAACAGTGTGGAGTGACAGCACGGGAGAGGGGGAAGGACTGATCAGTCACTTTGACATACATGACGTTTCTCGCGTGTGTAAGCTGGATGGCGTGAAGCTTGAAATTGTGGCTTCTACCCTGTGTTTTTATTATAAAATGAGGGGTCCTTGAAGAAAAGGGGCAGTGAGTTTTGTGCTTGAAGCTTCCTGAAGGACCTGTTCTGGAGTAACGGAGGATGTAGTGTGAGCTTGTACAGTGTATAAGAACAGAGAGCCCTTCTATGGCAGCCGTCTTTGGAGGCCTGTGTGGGGTTTGGGCTGCAAAAGGTTCATTTGCGATCAGCCCTTTCTGCACGGTGTGTGGGGAAGGCCCTGCCATTTTTGCAGCTACCCATTCTACACCCAACTCTCTCTGAGTCCCATTGCCACGGCCCTAGATACGGCCTTACTGGGGTTTGCCCGGACCATCAGCCTTTTAAAGGATGAGCCTAAAGCCCTGGCTGGTGTAACTCAGTGGATTGAGCGTCAGTCTGTGAACCAAAGGGTTGCTGGTTTGATTCCTCCATCAGGGCACATGCCTGGGTTGCAGGCCAGGCCCCCAGTAGGGGGCGCGCGAAAGGCAACCACACGATGTTTCTCTCCCTCTCTCTTTCTTCCTACCTTCCCCTCTGTCTAAAACTAAAATAAAAATAAAATCTTTAAAAAAAGAAAAAAAGGATGAGCCTAGTCCAGCGTCTTTTCTCCCCTCCATGGGTCATAGTACCCAAGTCCCAGCTTTCAGGTTTTGCAAATTAGAAGCTCTGGCCTCCTCCTCCTCCTCCTCCTTCTCCTCTAAAACTGCCCGCTGGCTTTGCCTTGCCTACGTAATAACAATCCCAGCCTGCTGCCATGGCGTTTGATAGACTGGGTTCCCCCATCAGATGCCCACGTCCATGCCTGCGGTCCTACGCCGGACTGTCCCTCTGCCCCATGGCTCTCCCTCTTGGCCCCTGTTGTGGGTGGGGCTCCCTCGAGGCAGGGACTGAGATGGGGATACTCATGCAAGTGATTTTTGGAGAGAATATTCTTTATGGAAGCCAGCAAAGGCATGAGGGAGGCAGGAACGGGCAGACGGCAAGGAACCGAGCCAAGACGTGGGTTCAGTTGTGGTTAAACCTCAGTCTGGGGAGCTCTGCAGCAGGAATGGCCCCGCCTTGAAGCTGCAAGGCCAACCTTTAGACCCCCCCGCACCCCCCTTATTAATCAGTTATTGGCAGCACACTGCCATCTGGGTAGGTGAGGTCACCACCTAGCACTTCCTCTAGACGTGATGCTGCGGCCCCGGCTACCAGGGGAGATCTCTGGAAACACTAGCAGCCAGTACTCACAGCATGGGGATGACTGCACTGGGCCAGGAAAGTGGATCTGGTCCGGTCACCAGGAGCTTCCACCATACCCACCAATCAAACTCCTACTGATCCCTCAAGACCCAGACAGAGTCTATCTGTGGGGAGTGCTCCCTGGCCCAGATATCCAAGCTCTGAATTAATGATGTTATCCATCATCGCTGCTTTTCTTTGTGCCTCATCATGGTCCTCCTCAAGATCCACCTGGTATCACTGCAGATCGAGTTAATGGCCGACTCTCCGCTGGTCTCAGGAGCTTCTTTTCCAGTGCACGGCATGTTTTCATTCACCTTTGAGTAGCCACTCCCCAGACCCTGGGGCTGTCCCTATGTAACTGTCTCTTAAAGGTCATTTGAATCAAAATGAGCTGGAACCTTCTTCCAGGCGACCTGGCACCGTGGCCTTAAGGGACTGTTCCTCCAAGTCTTCTCTGTTTTGGGGAGGTGGGGGGTCTCTCCCAGGAATGCCAGCTCAGGTTGCTGCTTTTTCTTCCCAGAATTCCATAGCCATGGAGATCTTCCAACCCTATCTAGGTTTTCTTTCTGGGCGAGCCTTTTCTCCCACTTGCCCCCAGAATGTCACCCTACTTTATCACCAGTCCGTCCAGGCAGGTAGCCTACTGCCATCTGCTGCCCCCATGGGCGGGCCCCCAAGGGAGATGAGTAGAAACAAGCGTCCCCTTCTTTGATGACACTTTGGCTGCCACTCAGAACCTGGCAGTTGGCAAATCCTGGCTCATGTCGTTGAATGTCACGGCTTATTGGTGCAACTGTGAAAATTGTTCAGAGGATACTTGAGACGTCTTTGGCAGATGCAGGCATCATTTCTGGCGACTGTAAAGCGCTACCACTCCATAGTTTGGTCTAGAACCGGACCCTGAAAGTTGCCGTCACAGTCCAGAAGTCACATAGCAACATTTACTTGTTCATTTCACTTACTCAGCAGGCTTTTTTCCCTTGTTACCTATTTATCGTGTGCTAAGTAGGGGGAGATTAATAAGATGTGGTCTTTTCTTCAAGAACTTTATAATTTAGGGAAGGAGATAGGATTAAGACAGATAGTACACACCTGGCAATAATCAAAGGAATAATGCGATATACACCAAGAAAGGAAGGACTGGATGGTGGCATTGGTTAAGAATGCAGTCTCTGAAGTTTAAAGGGCCATGAGGTCATATCCCAGGCTTGTGATGTATTAGCTGTGGGACTTTGGGCAAGTAATTTAATTTTCTTGGCTTCACTTTCCTCATCTGTCAATTGGAAATAACAATAGTACCCATCTCACAGGGTGGTTTGTGGGGATGAAATGAGATTATCCCCGTCAAGTATTTAGCTTGGCACGATTGATAAATGTTAGCTATTATTATGAATGTTGTCATTGATGGCCCAGTTCTTATGGAGGGGTCCGTAGGACAGGTGGAGTTTGAGTCAGGCCTTGAATTTTTACAGACCAGAGAGGCTTCCCATGGGGAGAAACAGCCTGAAAAAAAAAAAAGGGAGGGGATAATTTATTTGGGAATTAGTAAGTGGTGTGGACTTGGGATGCATCGATGAATGCTTGATGGGTTTCTTAAGGGAGCTGCAGTTGTACATATTTCCTAAATATTATATAAATATCAATAATATATTAATAATATATAAATAAATACATATTTATATATAAATAATATGTAATTATTTCTTGAATTTCTTTGATCTGTAGACCTCGACTTACTTTTTTATGTTAAAGAACACAGGTGGCCCTTGGGCCCAAATTCATCTTATTGCAACATAAAAATAATTATGAGTATACCTTCTTTAATAGGTCAGGGATGTTCAGAGACTGGCATGCTTCGTAATCTGTGCTGTCCAGTGAGCCAGGCATAGGTCACGTGGGGCTCCTGAGCACTCAAAATGTGGCTATTTGGACTAAGGAACTAAATTTTTAATTTCACTTCATTTAAATTAATTTCAATTTAACTAGGTCCATGTGGCTAAGGGCTCCCATACTGTCCAACATCGCAGTCTAGAAATTACTTCGGGCATCTACAGAGGGAACGCACAAATGCAAAACACTGAGTTTGGATCGGAACGGGGCAAGGGAGACGTTTCTCCTTGAGGTTTCTGGGACTGTAATTCCGGATGAGAAGGACCACAAAATTAGCTGTTTATTTTGATCAGTATTGTTTCAGAGAAAATTCAGGCAGTGCAGGACTAAAGTAAGCCGTGCGCCAACAGAGTGCCCGGAGGCACCAGGCTGATTACCGAGCCACAGGAAGCAATGGTCATAATCAGGCTCTGTTAATAAAGTATAGACCACAAACCAGTGTGTACAGACTCTCAGTGTCTGTCTCTGTGTCTCTGTCTCTCTCCTTCTCTCCTCCCACCCCTCTCCCCACAATGCTTACTCTGGCACATAGTACATAAGAGCTATTTTTCTTCCTGGCCTCAGATTTTAAACAAATGGGGAAAACGCTGTGGTCCCACCGAGCACAGGGGAAAACCTTCTAGCCTTTTTTGTGGGTGAACAGCTAATGAGGAAACCCTTGACAAGAGTGCGCTTTGTGTCATGGCTCCTGGCCTCCGGCCAGTTTATCTGCTCGCTGGGACGACTCTATTCAGGCAGGCCAAGCTGAGCAGTGGGGAGGGGGACAGAATGAAGAAACACAGGCTTCATAAATCAGGACGATTCAGCAAGATCCATTTGAATTGAATCAGGGCCAGGGATGTGAGTGCCATGGAGTGTCTGCGTGGAAGCTGACATTTTAATGATTTGATTAGTTTAGGGAGAATATTTTTATGGGTTGTGTCATCGATTGTATTAAGTACGGAGTGCAGTTGTCACATTACGATGAACTTCCATTACCTGCCTCGGCTGCCCACAAGTGGTCTGTGCAGTGATTCAGCCCAGGACCCTCGGGGTAATCTTGTGCAATCCTCTTAAAGAAAGAACTGTTTAATGACTAAAGCTGTTAATCATATTAAATACACACGGTGCTCTGGGAAAAAGTGCCAAACAAGCATACATTTAAAAAAAGGTTTTTGAATTAGCTAAATGGGGTGTTTTGGGGGGATGCTTAGGAGAGGCAGCTGTAATGGGGGAAGGGAGTAGATGTGGAGATGGGAGAAGACAGTAATAATAGCTACAGGAATGGTGCCGTTTATTGATCTCCTAGGCGGCAGGCACTGGGCTGAGAATCAGAACACTTTGGGCCACACGGAAGACACTGTCCAACTCCAAGTAACTTAAACAATAAGGAAAATTTATTTTCTCACATAAAAAGAACGGAGAAGGTCATTCTGAAATGACGCTTCTTCTTCTTGTGCTTTATTTATAAATCAAGAGTCCCAGATGTCGGGATTCCAGGCTGACATCTTTGTGATTTTCTTGGTTTTCTCTAGATGTGGTGGTTTTTAGTGACGTTTAATTGGAGAAGTAAAAAATGGTAGCTGCCCTCATCCTTCTTGACCAGTGGAGGCTTGGTTGACTAACAAGGTGCCTGGGATATGAGGAGTCTCAAGTGAGGTCATGCGGCATCTGTGATTGTGGGACTTGGGATTCCAGATCCGCAGCCCATTGGAGGCCTTGACTAAGAACAGGTTCCAGCCCTCAGCTAGCCAGAGGCAGGCAAGGGAACCCCTGACGGTTACTGTTTGTGAGAACCTGGATGTGCATGCAGTGCTCTCCTCGCGCTGCCCAGCCATCCATTTGTTTTCTTTGCACAAGTCTGGGTGGAATTATGTTGCCAAGGGAGACCACCTTTCTACTTGAGCAAATATGGCTGCCTAGCGTTCCAAGGACAGAGGTTTTGTGTAGTGATAGGCTGAATTGAAGAAGACACAACCCACTCTTCCCTCAGATACGCTGTTGGTTGATGCATGATTTTATAAAAGCCATTTCATTCATTCCCCTCTGCCTCATATTCTTATGTAAACCAGAAGCCGGGGGCTTAGAACTTGGCATTGTACTGTAGGGGTCGGTGTTCATGAAATACTATACCTGCGCTTAAAGTTTACAACTCGTCCTTCGACAACCGAAGTTCTCTCTGTCCCTGGGATTTTCTGTTAAGAGACTATTACTGAAGTCCAAAAATTTTCAAGCATAAAATAAAGCGGTGAGTTACAGAAATACATTCGCATTGAGATAGTCAAGAAAATGGAGTTTCGATGCCATGGGATTGTAGGAGTGATGTAGGTGACTAAACAGCATTTTGTGCAGAAAAAAGATTTAGGTCCAAAGGATGGAAGAACAGGCGAGTAGAAATGGGACACCTCACTGTGGCAGTGATGGTTTTGGCTCTGCCCTACCACTGCTGTGTTGTTTCTTGAGAGCCGCCTGGGTGACAAGCCTCTTGAACCCCCATCACCATTTACTTCTCACTACAATCGAAGGATGTTTGCAGATCTTCCCTTGCGAGATGGAGAAATTGAGGCAAAGAGAGTTTAGTAAGCAACAGAGCAGATTTCCATGCCCATGTCTGGACTGATAACAAAGCTCCCGTGATTTCTCCCAAAGGATGCTCCTTAAGGCGTGTCCTGTGGAATCCCAAACATCCTGTGGGATAGATGCACATCGGAGACCAATTCAGGGCGAGAGGGCAGGAACGGCTTTGAGACTCCCAACTTCTGCTCTTAATCATTTTTATATCTTGAGTTAAAACACAGCATATTGTGGATGAAAATGTCCTGTGCTTTAAAGAATTTTTTAAAAAAAAGAACAAAAAGGTGCCCACTGCTGTCCGATACCGCACTGCCCGCTTCGCATGCGTGCCTGTGTGCCATGTGCAGGGAGCCGGACGTGTGGAACAGTTCTGGGGTTTCCGAGCTCCCAGCTGACTGGCCTCCTGTGAAGTCACTGCATTCCCTGCTTTATTCTGTAGAGAGGAGCTGAAAGGAGAGCCCTTGAAAGAGATAGAAGAGAGCGAAGCTGGTCATCAAGATGAGAAGGAAGGGAAATGGGGTGTGATACTCCTCGGAGCGAATTTCCCAGTGGGCACTGACTCTAGAGCTTCCACACTGAAGCTTAATGGGAAATCACTTCCTGGTCTCTGCGGAAGCCCGGGGGCTCTCTCTTCCCACCCACTGCAACTCCCCAGGCTCACCCCTCTCTCCTTACTGAGGCCCAGGGGCTATGCCTACCTCCCTCTTGTCTTATAAAGTCAGCTGTGCTCCCGCCCTCTCCTCTGCCTCCCGGGATCCCTTCTTCCTTGCTCTTCCTGAAGGCAAGTAACTTTTTTTTCATTTAAGATATTTACTGCTAAGCACTGTGGGGAAACAGATGGAGGGAAACAAAACCCAACAAGCTCTCCTTGATCCTGCTCTGTGTGTGTGTTGGGGGGTGGGGGCGGTGCCGAAAATTTACAGGTGTGCCCCAGATTGAAGAGGTTGCAAAACCTTATGCTGAAGCAATGCCTGTCGAAGGAGAAGGCACAGGCTGTTCTGATTGGGAGAGATAACCTTTGTCCAGAATCCGAGACAGGAGAGGAGGTTTCGCTGGTGGGATTGAGGCAGAGGTTCCCAGCTTTGGAGCCAGGAGGGCAGGGCACTGCACTGGGAAGAGGGCAGCTTCAGGTGAAGCAAGACAGGTGGTGGGACTCCTCCAAGCCTGTGAACAGGAGTCTGGGCTTGTCATTTGAAAACAAAGCCGGAAGGAAGAAGCTTGTGATCTGACACATTCAGAACGGGATAGTGGACAGAGTTGAATAGAGCGGGCAATCGTATCATCTTTCTGTGCCCCGTGCCATGCATTCCTTCCTTCATTTGTTCATTCAACAAGTGTTTATTAGTTACTTAAAATGGAGCAAGCCTGGTCTAGGCACATGGGACCAGCTATAAATAAGACCACACAGGACCCAGTTCTCCTGGGGCTTATATCCTAGTTGATAGGATAAACAAACAAACTAGCCAATGCTTAGATTAAAATATCTCAGAGTGCTGAAGGCTATGCAGAGAATTAAAATAGGTTTATGATATGCTCTAGAGGTGAACAGTGAACACAGAATATTGCTGGACT
Organism: Mormoops blainvillei; assembly: GCA_004026545.1. Lineage (NCBI taxonomy): Eukaryota > Metazoa > Chordata > Mammalia > Chiroptera > Mormoopidae > Mormoops > Mormoops blainvillei. The sequence continues at coordinate 50,675 of PVJD01009377.1, read as the reverse complement.
TGTGAAGTTTGAGGAAGAACATACCACTGAGAATAGCCAGTGCAAAGGCCCTGTGGTAGGCAAGAGAGTAGTATGTTCAAGGAACAACAGGAAAGCCAGTGCGGCTGGAGTGGAGTTACCAAGTGGAAGTGTGTTAGGAGTGTTAGCTTTCCGCCCCTTCTTGTGTGCTTGAGTAAGTTACTCAGCCTCTCTGTTCCTCTGGGCCCTTATTGTCAGCTCTGGGCTTCACAATGCGACTTGGGGTGTCCACGGATGTGAATCCAAGTTCTTCCATTTTAAGTTTTCATTTTGATTATAATCTTAAGGACGGTCATTAAAGTATTCTATGGGCCATCTCGATAACTCTAGGACTGAGCCGAGCTGTGGATTTCATGACCATTTTTACTTGTTTTTGTGCAGTTGGCTTGTGCCAATGCGAAGGCCCAGGAAGCCGGGCATGCTTCATGCAGGAAGTGTTGTGCAGTAGTCCGATTAGAGAAAAGGAGCCAGCGAAGTGAGCCATCCTGGGCACTGAGGTGCGGGTGCGCCGGGCTCAGGAGCCTGGGTGAAGCAGGCAGCGCTACGTGAATGTCACTAGCGGGACTCCCATTTTTATATGTCAGCTTGCCACAGGTACAGAAGCGGTTTTAGCAGTTGTACCCTGCAGCTTAACCCCCATGCTTCCAGACTCGGTAACTGGATTTAGATACCAGTCAAGGCAGCTTTCCATGCTTCGAAACTAGCCTTATCTTCAATGAACAAAACACCTTTGCAGATTTACCCAAGTGACTGCTCAGTAAAATCTGCATGAAGGGATTGCTTCCTGGTCTACGTTTTGGTTAAACTGAAGTCTGATTATCTTGAACCTGCAAATAAAACTTTGAAGTTCCTAATAACTTCTTATTCAATCAGCTTGAGTAAAAAGTTAAGGTTAAAGCACCAAAGAACCTTGGATACAGGACCCCACCAGAGCTCTGTTGTTTACTGCAGCTCTCAACGTGGCCCCATGGGTTTTAGCAAAACAACACGATTTCAAATGAAAATAATATAAACTTCTTTGGCTTTTAAAATTCTGTATTTGTGCATAAGATGTAACATCTTAATAAAAATAATATAACTAAATACAGGTACCCATGGGCTTATTCTTCTTCAGATATCTGTCTAATACTTGCCCTCTGTGTTTGGTTTTCTCCTCTCTCCCCTCCCCTTTTGTTCCTCCCTCCCTCCTTCCTTACACACATCCTCATATATATCAATGTAGCTTGTAGATTTGTGAAGATTTATCAGGTCCTAATATCTTAATCTACCTTGTCCCTAATCACGCCTCCTCCACAGCATGTGTATAGGAAATGTATCCATATATTGGTCTGCCTGGCTGTTGAAGACTCTTGTCAACTTGTCATGTTGCTTATATAAATATAGAAATATATATTTAAAACTCGATAGACATTTTGCCATCACATTCTCTTCTCCTCTCCCACAGCCTCTAGCCCTAATCCATTTTTAGAAATGAGTTTTGAGGATGGGGGGACCAAATATGGATGTTCAAGGATGTAAGTCTACCAGTTTTCCTAATGAAGGGGTCTGTGCGTTTTTTGTGTGTGTGTAAATGTCCTATTCCTTTGGATATGTGAATAAAATAACTAATTTGCATTCAGTTGCCCAGATCTGTCTTCATAGCCTGGGGAGAAATGCTGACTGTCAGTAGTTCCCCCCCGACCCTGCATGTTATTTGGTACTTCATCTCTCTCAGTGCGTGAGCATCTCAAAACCGTTGACTAGCCCACTTGTGGGGGGCGGGTGGCAGTGAGTGACAGGATGTCTCCCCCTGAATGAACGACAAGATCCTCCATCTGGCCAGCAATTCCATGCTCCTATCACGCACGTAGCTATAGCTAGATGCCCATATTGAGATAAGCGTGTTAATATGGCTGTACAAACTTTGCAGTTAGGAATTGCTGGGAAGATTTCATCTTTGACTCACTGCTTCGACTTCATCCCCTGTGGCCCCAGTAGGGACAGTTGTGGGGATTTTGGCATGATGACTCACCAGAAAGCTCTGTTGAGCCTGCTTATAATTCTTTGATGTTTTTGTCATTATTTCTTATTGTTTCACTCATTCAACAAATATTAAGTTCCTACTCCGTGACTAATAACTGCTTTTCTGGCTAGGCTGAGTATGACAATGGGAAGACCACATGTATTGATTAGCGTTGTGTTGCTTGTCCCTTCACATTGCATAGCATGGAGTAGGTGCTCAAGTGTATATTTGCGCACGGAATGATTAGGGAAGTGCTCAGAGAATGTGATGCTTCCCATGACCCAAGTTTAGGTCACCTGCCTGTAGATCACGTTTTGAGCTTATGTCTGGTATCTATACTATGCATACGTTTCTTTCCTTCCCTGCAGTAGCTCCTTCTTGAGCTTGGCCTCATAGACACTACAATACAGAACACTACTTGGTCGGGCTTAATCCATAAACAGACAACACTTATTGAGCACTTACTGTATACCCAGCCCTCCTCCAGTCACCGCACCTATATGACCTCTTTCCTCCTCCCAGGGACTCTGGAGGTCTCTGCTTCCATTAGCACCTCAGTAGAAGCCAAGGATCAGAAAGGATTCAGACTTAGCTCAAGTGATCCATCATAAAGAAGGCTTATTTAATCAACCCAAGGCTCCGTAATTTCAGTTTTCGATTTGGCCTTGGGCTTTTGGGCTGTGTTAATGGGAGCATAACTCAAAGTCCTTGGCCTTGTGTGCCCATTTTAGTCTATGTCACAAGTACTTGCTCCACAAAGAAATGGTCTCACATTTACTTTTCTCTTTAAAAAAAATTCTACTCTGTAATGCATTGGTTTATTCTTTTTGTTTTTGGAATATTGACCCATGTGTCAAGGGACCCCGTAGGCTCTGAGCACATGCATCTCCAGTCGTGTCTGACAGACACACAGCCCCTGGCCTGGGGTTTCCTGTAGTAGAGTATTAACGGGCAGGAGACTCGTTGTTGCTAATTTCTGTTGGATGTGAGATCTGAGCCAGTTGCCAGCTCAGCTTCCCTCAATTGTCGTGTTCTAAATAAGTGTAATTGCTCTTATTACCATCATTATGTTTTTGCCATCCCTGTTTGATATTTTTCCAGAGAGGCATTTCTTCCTTCAAAGATGAAAAAAAATTTTTTTTTTAATTTTTGAGGAAGTTTGAGGAACAAAACCAAAATTTTTAGACTCTGTACCTAATGAGATTTTGCCCTTTTCACTCATTCATTCATTCATTCATTCACCTGTGCATTTAACCAAATATTTACAACATGCCAGTAGTGTGCCAGGCACTGTGCATAGGTGCCAGTTTACAATTATGAGCCCAACAAAGCCCTGTACTGGTTCATTGGGCTCAATTGGAACTTGACTTTAGCCTGTCTTCCAGGAATCAACTGTTCATTCTTTGATGAGTCACCCATGATGAGTTACCTGCAAAGTGAGGCTGTTGACCGAGATGTTATCTGTCAACTCCAAAGGTCTAAGATATTTATGATAAAGGATGTGCCCACCCAGCTAAGATCCAGTGCAGCATTCACGTGAGTCCTGTTCAGCAAGAAGGAAGTTGCCTTCTCACCTCAAGGCTACGTGGAATAACCAGTGTTCCGTGTTGTGCACCTAGGGTTTCCCATTCGTCCACGGAGCTCGATATTAGAGGGAGCTGTTCACGATCCAGTGAGATGGTAATGTTTGTAGGCTTTAACCTGCAGTCGGAACTGACTGCGTAATTCCTGGGGTCTAGCACAGAGTGAAAATGCAGGCCCCTTGTTCAAAAATTAAGAAATTCAAGATACAGCAGAGCATTAAACCAAGCAGGGGGCACTTTGGAGAACATAGGTTTTCTGTGGCACTGCGTGGGCCACACGCCTATGTAGCCAACCCTGCCTGCAAACGAATCTGATTAAAAACACAAGTATCTTCCTGTTTTTGTAATCAAATCAAGTGGGTACATTACTGTTTCACAATGTTATTTTTGTTATTGTTACTATGATTATTTTAAATGGCACTTCTCCTTCTGCCCACCTTCTCTTACGAGTGTATAAACTCCTTGAGACAGGGGCTATAGTTTACTTAATTCATGATTTCTCCCCACCCAGGTAACTGGCCTGATATGTCTGTGGAATGCAGTGAATGCAGTGTTTATTTTTGGAAGGGGAAATTGGGAATTTTCAGAGGGACCTGGGTTTTTTTTGTTGTTGTTTTGTTTGTTTTTTTACAGGGAGATTGAATTTTAAGCATCTAGTTTAAAGAAGTCAGAGTAACATTTAATAAAGTGTTTGCGGGAGCTAAGATGAACTGCCTGACGAAGCGCTCCGAAACAGCGCTGGGTCAGTGCAGCATAAAAGGGGAGAGTCCTCAAACAGTGAGATGGTTTGTTTTGTTTTAAACCTTTTTGACGCAACACAAATCAGCATTTTTATTGCTAGCTGGGACTTCACGAAAGATGACAGCCAGATAGGCAGAGCTGAGAGAATTGGCGAGTGAAATTTACAGGCTAGCAGTGTTCATAACTCTGCATGTATTCTGGGTGATATTTTAAATCAATGGTTTTCTTATGTAGGGGATCGTTATTACTGTGCATCTCCCACAAGGCAGAGAACCCAAAAGAGGACCCATTGAAGGAGTTATAAATTGCACCTATAAACGCCTGGACTTTAGAGTGTTGGTGGAGCCCCTGAGGTGAGATTGTTGAAATACATCGTGACATTCAGGGCTTTAGTTGGTAGTTTTCTTCAAGAATTTTTGGCAGGTCTTTAACCAAGAGACATCAACAGTGCCATTATTTTCAATAACCTGGACTCTCTAGGAAAATGTAGAAATCCATCCAACTCGAAGGTAAGTGAAGATGTGTACAAGCAAAGCCCTTCCCGTAAGCATTTTTGTTGGGTGTGGGTCTTTCAAACCGACGGAGTCGGACTGCTTGCCTTCTCACTTTCCTGTGCTCTGTTTGACCCCTATGGAGTGGTTCTGGCTAAAGCGTGTAGGTGTTTGAATTTAGTCAGTGATCTTTGGCCATGAACGACATTGGGTGGATTCAGTTCTCAGGCAGCCCCCCACCCCATCCCTAAACCTAGCCTGGACTACTCTGCATTCGTGATGACCCTCGAATGATGCAAGGGCAGGTACAGGGAAGTCAAGGAAGCTGGTCTGAAGAGCAGTCAGGTAGGGCATGGAAGAGGAGGCCTCAATGTGGGGTGATACCTTGTCCATCTTCTAAGGAACTCATCTGAATCCTTACTCCTAGGATGACGGGCCATAAAGTAATGGGCAGCTTAGAGTCCTTTTGAGGCCAATAAATCTTTCCCAAATATTTTAAGTACAAGAAGAGGCAAAGGGTTGAGAAAAGAAGCCATTCCACCACCCAGGAGAACTAGAGAACAAGATCAGAATTGGCCATGACAGTGACACTGGGATCGCACGGAGGCTACAGATGGTGCCCTCGAGGAGAGACTCATAGCCCCCCTTAGCAGCAGAGCGTCACTGTGCTGGAGGGGAAGGAAGACAGCTGTGGGCCGGTCTGCTTGCCTGCGGCCTAGCCCCGGCTCTTCTGTGGACCCGATGTAGATGCGAGACCTGTCGCTTAACCCTCAGGGTCTTGGTGTCCTCCACTTTAAAATAAAGAAGCTAAAAGGGGCAATGTGGGGAATGGCTGTTGCAAGATACCAGGGACAGTTTCTTGTTTTTAAGCCCAAATACCTCAGATGTATTCTCGTGAACCTGGAATCATGTGCCTTCCACAACTGGGAAAGGCTTAGGGAATGCTACAACGTTAGCGTTACCGTTCGTCTGCAGGCTTTTTGAGGGCAAACTTCTCTCACTCTGAAATATGTGGCCAGGTCTCCCTCATAATAGTAAAGTTATTTTTTGGTTGTTTGGTTTGGCTTTGGTTTTGGTCCATCAATCCATTCATTCTTTCAACACTTGTGTGCCAAGGACCACATGAAATGCTGTGGAAAGAATGATGATGGGGACAGACGGAACTCCTGCCCTGGTTCAGCCTCCTCCTGCCATATGGGGACAGCCACAGACTACAGCATGAGTGAGGGCGCGTGACATCACATTGATAAAACATTTCAGCGGTATTCCCTTTTCTAGTCTAAGGATACCCACTGTGGCCCTGACTGGTGGGTTGAACGTCATCCCGCAAACCAAAAGTCTGGGGGCTCGATTCTAGGTCAGGGCACAGGTCTGGTTTGCAGGCCAGGTTCCTGGTTGGGGCTATGTGAGAGGCGGCCGATCGATGTTTCTCTCCCTCCCCGTCTCCCTCCCTTCCCCTCTCTCTAAAGGATAAATAAATAAAACCTTTAAAAATAAAAAGATATCCACTGTGGCAGGGACTGGCATTTATATAGCCCCTTCCTACCAAAAAAATTTCAAATCTATGTTTTGGGATATTTTCCTCTATGGAAACGTGTTTCTGTGTTGATAATGAAAATCATTTCAACGCCAAAGTTAACAGAACACATACTTGGGGGTTTTAGTTCATTAGGGAAATGGACTGCAGAGTTTTGAGTATCCCCTAGTGAGCCCATTACCTATCAAAAATTATATACATTTCAGGAGCCATTTACTTATATGCTTTAGTAATAACTCCTATCCATGATATAAAATTCCCTTTGAATCGGCAAATTCCAGTACGCAGAATAGAGGGATGTTGATTTTACCTAATCTTTATCACACTTGGGTTAGGTTTTTACATCCTTCAAACTGTACCCAACCAGATTTCCCCTTCCTCCCTCCTCTCTTCCCTCCACGTCTCTTGTGTATAGGCATTGCGTCTCTGGATTTCGTACTTTACCTGCTTTAGCTTTATTGATAATTGCTTTTCCTGAAGCACACAGTGTAACCAAGGCGGCCTGTGTGAGGTCAGTAGTGTGCTTCTGGTCCGGTAATTGCTGGCAATTGCTGATTCCCTTTGTGCTCAGAAAATTTGGAAAGATGTTGCATAAAGGTGTAAACAGATAATATCCTTTTAGCTTCTGTTAGCAATGCAACCTGGAGGGATTCCACTCATTTAGTTGGCTTTTATTAGCAGCCAAAAATAAATACCCCCCAGACTACTGCTCTGGAGGGTGGCTGATGACACAGAAAGTAAATCTCTTAATTGTATGTGAACTATAGATCTAATTGGTCAGCTCTTTGTGCATATTCTAAATACTCTAGCCCAATGTCATGTACAGAGAAGACATTCGATAAATATGTCACTAATAAAGTAAAGACAGAGAAAGAAATTTTTCCCAAACCCGGCAGTTTTAGAGACGGCTATATGATTTATGTAGTTAGTTTCTTAAAAGGCAGATTGTGATTCAGTAGATTCAAGCTAGAGTCTAAAATTTTGTATTTCTCACATGTCCCCATGGGGCATCACTTCTGGTCCAAGGGCCTCCCTTGAGTTACAACGGAGGCAGCACTGGAGCCAGAACCCTGCTGCTCTAACTCCCCGCCAGGGAGTCCTTTCCGACGCGTCAGTGATGGCAAATCCATATACCTGTGTTTTCTTCCTCTTACGTGGCCGCCAACGCTGACTGCTTGGCAAGCTCGTTCCCACTGAGCACCTAGGATGCAGCATCCAAATCCTCCTCGGGGGCGTGCTTCATGCCACAACTACCTGTGATGCAGTTTTATTCCGGACCACACTTGGGGAGGGGGCAGAGAAGGACGCCATCCTTATACTTTAATTGACTTAGAAAAGCAACAAATATCCGAAGTCTCATCTAGCATTTGCGCTAGAAACTGTTGCTCTTTATCCCGTGACAAGTCCTGTGAGCGTTCTGTGCAGCCAGCAATAGAAACTGACTCTGGGTAGAATTACCAGACAAAGAAATCATTGAAGACTATTGGAAGTTCACAGCATTGGCAGGATAGTTAGGACTGGGCTGGAAACAGGGAATGCAACCCTGACTGGATCCAGGTCGGAAACAGCCCAGGTACCCTGGATGCTGGGCGGCGCACAACTGAACGCTATTTCTGATGGGCCACCCTCCCTGGGCAAGGGGGGTGAGGGGGGAGAGAAGCTGGCCTTTTCCTGCTTTTATGATGAGAAGCAAACCCCGCCCTCCGCCCCATGGAGTATTCCTCACTCATAGAAAAGAGGGCCCAGTGTTAGGAAGCCCCCACTGCCTCCCCGAAAGATAGATGTCCACCATAATTTTCAGGCTTATGAAAAGTTACTTAGTAAAAGTTTCTCCGTGACACTAAAGTTGGTTACCAGCCAGTTGCAGGAACAGCAGTTTGCCCCTCCGTTCTTTTGAGTTCTGACTTCCGATAGTTTCTTATTACAGTCTCTCCTTGGGAAAGCGCAGTATCTGTTTTAACACAAATTGCCAGATTTATTGTACATCAGACCCCCAGAAATAAAACCAGCTGACCTCCTCAAGTGGATGGGGCATCCCCTTCTTTCTCACGGAAGGGAGACCCTCCCTGTGGAATTGCAGGAAGAGCCCGGGGTTGTGTGGTCCCGGAAACAGCGGTTCCAGAGGACACATGTCCTTTCCAACAGCTGCCCCGTTTGAACCAAAGTGGATTAGTGCTTTCAGTAGCAAATCCAACTGGGACCTGAACATCGACAGTTCTTACAGGGATTTTAGTGAAATGTTTAAAGCTGCACAATTTGTAACTGGGGTAAAACAAACAAACAAGCAAAAACACATCTGAAAAGCCAGATAATCCTATGTGGAGTGTGAATGTATAGTTCTATTTCTTCTATCATGAATATTTTCCAGGCAGATTAAATTTTTTTTGAATGTCGACTATACATAGTCGACATTCAAAACAGTATAATCAAGGCTACCTGTTGTGTCTATGTGCTCTGACTCTCATTTTGCTTTCTCTTCTTCATCTTCTCTTGTATCCTATGGGAATGGGATCACAGACATAGAGCTAGAATTTACATTTATGTAAATAATGCCCATGCTGTTTGGAGGAAAGGCTCCCTGTCGAGGGCTCAGTGTCTGGAGACAGCATTTCCTGCCTCAAAGCTAGGTATGGTTAGGTAATAGAAGAATGCCTTTTATTTGTGTGGACATCAGAGTTTACTCGGCATCTTCATCTGTTCCATCATTTGATTTTCATTCCCACCCTGTCAAATTGGCGGAATGGGCGCTATTATCCTCATTCTGCCAATGAGGGAATGATGCTCAGAAGAAAGCAGCCAGATTACAGGTTTCTAACTAGTGTTCATAACGACATACTCCGGTAAAATTGTTGTCACTCTATCAAGTACATGAACTGGCTGCTCATTTCTCTCTGTGGAAAATAAAATGCCCCTTTATGTGTCTCCTTGGGTCTGTCTCTGAGAGGCCTCTCGAGACTTAATGAGTAGAATGTGCACAATGCTCCCGGATCCGCAAATAAAAGGAACACCTGTTAGTATTTACTATGAAAGTCGCTGTTCCCTTGTTGTTAATGACGCTGGCCGGAGGGGCCGCAGACTCCTGGGCTCTGCCTAGAGCCTGTACCAGTCATTACTGCCAGGAAATGCACCCCCACCAGGATGTTGCTTTATAAACTGTAGTGCCTTTTTTAAAACAGGCAAGGGAAAGTAGAAATCACCTTTTTGATGTAAAATGTTAAAGGCGACTTATTGCTGTGATCCTGTGTTCTGCGTATTTGAAGACACAGGCTGTTTCAGAATTTTTTATCTTTCATGTTTTAGGAGTGGGGAGTGCCTGTAGATCCTACTATTGGGGTCTTGATAAATCTTTTGGAGGAGCAAATGGGGACCACCCGGGGCTCTATTCTGAAGGAGAAACTCCCTTTATACCGGGACAGCCGTGGATAAGGTAGCTTAATAGCCATAGATCTGCTTTTTCCTCCTTCAAGTAATCCTAAATTAATAATGCTGACCTACTTCCCCAGGCATTTGGCAGGAGTAACTAGTGAGTGATTGTAAAGACATGTTGGATGTCTGAAGGCATGCTGCAAATGCTAACTGCAGTAACTAATCAGAAGGCGGCGGGCCCGTCCGTGTCCCCGGAGACTTGTCGGATGACTCTCCATTGTGTTTTCCTTGTTAAGTGAACGCGTTGCCCATGCTTAGGAGAGACTGCAGGGAGAGAGGACCCCAGACTAGGATTTAGGAATGTGTTACTAATTGGTGAACCATTTTGCTGTTAAAACCTCTCTGATGCTGGGAGAAAATAGAAATATCATATTTCCCTTCTGTTGTCACTGTTTCTCCTTCACTCGGTCACCTCAACTCCCCAGTTCCTTCTTCTCCCTCTCCACTCCCTGCCATTTCAACTGTCAACATACGTGGGGTGATCTTGCCTCGCTTGAAGGTGAGAAAAACAAACCAGACCTTAAAAATTCTTCTTGACACAAAGTAGATATGTAAAGCCCACATTCATTGTTTTTAAAATATATTAGCTGACCTTCTAAATAATAGTCAGTCATTTGAACAGGGCTTGGAACTTGGGCTGGAAATATAAAGTGATTATCTCTTTAAAAGTTGAGTGTCATCTTAATTTTCACTTTAATGAGCACGAAAGTAAAGAGAAGGTCTCCTATTTTATTTTTCTATAAAGTTGCGTCCTCGGTTCGCCAAGGATATGTGGGGCAAATGCAGGGGTCTCTTCCTCAGTGGAAGTAAGCTGTATTAAATTTAGCAAACCTGTAGTTTCTTTTTTTCTCAAGAATTTTAAATGGTTTGCTTAGAGGGGCTGATCTGTGGATATTGTCCTCATATTCTACTTCTCCATTTTGCCCAATGCATCATGTCCGTGATGATTCATATGAGTAATGGAGCACTCCTAAACATGGCAGCTTAAAATGACAATTCATAATTTCTCAGAATCCTAGGCAGTGACTAGGCCGTTTGTCCACCTCATGTGGTGTCAGCAGGGTTCTGTCACACGGCTGCATTTAACTGGTAGCTCAGCTGGGGCATGTTGGCTGTCCTTCGTGCAGCCTCTCTCCAACAGAACTTGGGCTTCCTTACAATATGGCGGCTGGGCTTCAAGAGGCAGACTCCTAGAGAGCACAAGCAGAAGTGCTAGGCCACTTAGGGGCTACACTCAAAGCACAGTGTCACACCTGCAGCCCATTCTGCTGGGTAAAGTCAGTGATGACAAGGCCAGCCCAAATCGAGAGGAGAGAAGTGACATTCAGGTAAGGGAAGAATGGATGGAGGCCGTCGCTGGGGACTAGCGTGCACATTATGCCTGTGCAGCATGGTCATTACTATATACATGGGGCCATATTTCCAGGTGCGGGTGATGGATGGAGCTTCTTCGGGGCAGGAGCTGTAGCATCCTGCACATGACTTGTAGGAACCAGCACCAGGCCCAGTGCAGGGCAGAAACTCATTGTTTTGCATGAAAGAATAGGCCATGAAATTTTAGAAAGTTGAGTATAATATAAATCCTAAGAAGGAACATTGCTGAGAAGTAGGAAATACCAACTTCATATTTAGTGTGGTGGCGTCTCTTGGGTCACACCATCTCACACTGTTTAAAGCTACAGTACAGGAGGCTTTGACGTTCAGAAAGAAAGTCATGTGGCAGATAGCAGTTCTACTTGGTGGCTTAAGTAACACAGCTGGGAAGGACACAGTCTCCCCACATTACCGTGCACTATGGCGGAATTCTCGCTGCCACCCTCCGGAGGTGTGCTGACCGGCCTTTGGTCATCTTCTGCAGAAGGACACAGAGAGCATGTTAGGCAGTCAGTAAATGCGACGTCAGTGAGTGACAGTGACTGAGTGAAAAGAAATGAGGGAAAGTAGGCCCTTTGTAACAACAGTGCTATCAGGCAAATATCTGTGGGGTGCGATGCATGATTGCCTGTCCCGGCACACCCTCCTCTTCTGCTCTGTCTGTTCTCCCTGCAGGGACCCTTCTACCAGACAGACCGAAGGGATGTCCACACTATCTGCACATGAGAATGTGCAGATGTGCCAACTCTGCCTGTCCCGGGAACGCGTTGAGTCCCTGAGGCTATTCCATTAACTTTGCTAAACGAGCATTAGACCGTCCTCTGCAGAAATTTTGGGTGAGAGTTTTTATGAAAGCACATGAATGAGAATATTAAAGAAACATAAGTGTTTTGTTCTTTTTTAATTTTCCAGTGAATAATAGGATAATGATTAAGACAAACTGTAGCTACTGATGAAAAGCTGTCTTGACATTGTGGTAGTTTATGAAAATCCTTTTCCTCTTCTTTTGTTTACTTCCCGTCAATGCCATTACTAATGTCACTACTTTGGTACTGTCCAGGGAGAAGGAATTCATTTGATAGGAGTTCTTGAATTATTTGTATTCCCTCATATCCATTGTAGTCGATACAGTTAATAAAGTTTAGGTAGAAATCTGAATTCTTTGTTAAAAGGGCTAAATTCTGACTTTAATTCTTAGTTGTTTTTTAACTTCTCTGCATTTTCATGCCATTTTAATTGTGTATAGTCATTCTAAAAACTAAGTTTCAGAACAAGAGCAGGCCTTCATTCTGAGAACTATAAATCTCTTAAAGAAAGAGAAAGAGGAGGCTGGCTGAGTTTCCCAGGTAGTAGGGGTGTGTGTGTGTGTGTGTGTGTGTGTGTGTGTGTGTGTGAGATGTCCCCATGGACACGTGTGTGTGGTTGCTCTGGACGCTGGGGACTGGCATCACAATTACTTTGACCTAAAAGTGCACTCTCGATTTTAATGCACCACCAGTAGAAGAAAAGAGAAGAAAAACATTTGCCACATGAAATTATGGGTCCTGTTACCACTCAGGTGTCAGGGAAATGGAGTTTTTCTCTTACAAGGTTGCAGCAAATCACACAAGAGGATGGCAGCCTCATTGACATGGTGAAGTTACTGTAATTTCTGTATAAATAATATTTCTGTGTCAAGACGTAGCATCACTGAGCCCCTTGTGGATAACGTCTTTTTCATTTAAAAAAAAAAGGAAATGCCATATTTAGCAGTTTCTGTCAAACAAATTCACAGAAGACAGTGGATTCCTGCTGTAAAAACTGGCTTTGCTGCAACCCACAGCATCTCTGCTTTATAGTTTCAGGGTTTTATGTTCAGCCAAAACAGAATATCCCAGGTCTTGTTTCAAATAGTGACTTCATGTGTTGCTGGCTTTGATCTATAAGTTGACTTGGAACCAATTTAGGGCCAGATAAGGTAGAATCTCCACGGGGTTCTCGGGAAGAGGGGCTGTATTGGTTGAAGAAAGTTTTCATTCTTGATTTTATACTCAGCTCATGGCACAGCCGAGAGGGTCTCCCACACGGTTTAAGAAGGGGAGATTTTGCCTCGAGTCCCTGGGATTGGTTGAAGCATCTGAGGCCCCCAGGCCTGGAGGAGACCTCAAGCTTCGGTTACTGAGGCATTTCTTGTGGTTTGATGTTAACTCCTGGAGAGAAGGCAGGCAAACAAGAAGGACCCGGACTCTTTTACGTACAGCAGTTTCCTTGGACTGCCAGACACCTTCTAACAAATGCTCAGCTGTCCCATTACCACCTTGAGCTCTACCACCCACATTTATTCTTAACTCCCTTCGTTCCAATGCTGGGGCTTGTAACTATCTGGGACCTATCTCCCAGTTGTCACTGGATAACCTGTCCAATGTTATTAGCAATAGAGATGCTGGTTTCGGATATTTAAATACATTTGTATGATGAAGGAATATTTCTTCAGATGGGTCTTGACTTTAGGACATTGTGTTTATTTGCTTTCTGGTAGCCATGTTGTGTAGTGAGAGGGGATTCACGAGTTGGAGTCAGAACCCTGTCCAGCCAGAGCGAACTCATTATGCTTCACTGCTGCACTCGGGCCTCTGCCACCCAGTGTTGTGGGGGCGTCGTGCGGTTCGGGCAGGAAGCTGAAAAGAACACAGAGCCCGAAGTTAGGGGACCTGCACCCTTGCACCGACTGGGTCTCACTTACATCCCCAGTTTGCTGCTCAGTAAGTGAGAACAGTGAAATTAATCATTTTCAGGATCCTTTCTAGCCCTGAGGGGAGATTGGTTTTTCTTTTTAATCATTTTATAAATATAAAATTTAAATTATTTGTTCAACACAAAATTAGTACTTGCTTATTGACATAAACAAATGAAATAAAAGAGTAAGGAAAAGAATGACGTAAAAAAATGAAATTTCTCCTGCCTCCTCTTTAGGTCTCAAAATGTAAAATTTTAAAGGGGAAACCTGTGGACTCGAGAATCATCGAGCGGATGAGTGGTGGCCACGTGTAGCCCTGTGGGGTCTCTAAGCCGCACTGTGTAGTGGTCTCTGCCACAGGCAGACCATTTCCAGGGAAGGGGTCATGGTGTTGGTCTTTGTCTCTCCCTGGCAGCTGTACGGTACCTCTGTTGATCAGAGATCCTGGTGTGTCTCTCTAACATTTTGTCTACAGTAGTTTGTTTTCTTCCTCACGAGTTTAAAAAACAGCTCTCTTTTCTCTTCTTCTCCCCTTTCATCTTTCTCCTCTTGCTCCTCCTCCTTCTTGCTCTCTTTTTTTTTTCATCATCTGCCTTTCTATAAGGGTGTCCTAAAAATAACTATACACTTAGAGCTCTCTGTGTGTTAGTATGGCAAGTTATCAGTGTTTTACAAAAAAGAAATAATGCTATTAGAGCCACAGATATTTCCTAAGTGCTTGCTCTGTATCAGAAATCAAACTGAGTACTAAAGTAAGGTGTGATCACGTGGTAATAAAACCATAATTGCACCTGGCCAGCTCTGATCAGAATAAAAGCTGGGGCGGAGGCGGGGTTGGGGGTGGTGGGCCGTTCTCGGTACCCTGGAACCTGGCAGTCTTTCCTGAGTTGCGAAGAGGAAACAGATGTTAAAGAGAATTCTTTTTACAAGTTCCCCCTAAAAAAGTGTATGAGAACTGTAAAATTTGGACCTACCATTTGCCACATCCCCAAAGCCAATTTCCTGCGAGGCTTCCCCATTGGCTCCTGGCTCTCAGCTCTGGATTGGCCCAGGATCAGGATCGCCTAGCGTTTGTTGCTTTTTGTTGCTGGTCAGTTGCAAACTTGTTCCTTATAAGAGCTTCACTTGTGGTATTGAGACTCAATTACTCATTGGATAGGGGGTCTGAACAAGCCGTTCAGACCAAGTACGCTTTCTCTCTCGGGTTACTGAGGTTGGAGTAATCATATTTCTCAACCTCTGCTCTCTTCTGGTGATGAGTGGAACGTGCTTTGCTGCTGCCGCACCCGATACCAGGACACAGGAAGCCTTGGCCTGTGTCTAAAGCAGTTTGGGACTCATCACATCTGTGATCTTCTCCTGCCGTTGTTTCGGTTATACAACGGGGAAATGTAATCATGAAAGAACTTACTTAACAATTCTAAGGAACTGACTGTGTGCCAGGCACCCATTCACATCCAGGGGCAAGCGCTAATATTATGCCCATTGTAGAGATAAGGAAGATGGAGTTTGGAAAGGACAAGGGACTTGCCCAAGTCGCTCAGCCAGTGAGTCTTGGTTTCAGAAATCAGCTTTAGGTGGTTTGACTCCAAAGTCCACCCTCTTCACCTCAGTACCTTCCAGCATCACCCGTCCCTGTAGCTGGGCATCTCATAGACGAAGGCCTCAAGGGCCTGTGTGTGATTTTACTGCAGGTACCGATGCCACCTGATGGCAAAGCTGTTTCTCAGACACACGCACAGCGCTCATGGACTCTGTTGCTTCACTAGGCCAGGATCTTGTGGAAGGTGTTCTTAAGGTCACGCTGCCAGACTTTTCTAAGCTTGGTCAGTTTGTTGTAGAATGAGGACCATGACACTTGATGAGGTTGTTGGGGTGGTTAAGATGGATGCCATGTATGCGGCAGAGACAGGCCCACACATAAATAGTCCTCAGTTCATTTCATTTCCTTTTGTCCACCAGTTCTTCCTCCTCCCTGTATTTCCTGGCTTTCTCTCCCGCTGTCACAGTAATTCAGTGTCTCGATTGCCAGGTGTCAGGAAAGCAGAACTGGATGTGTTTGCAGCGACCTCAGCTCTCGGGGTGGGGTCTGTGGTGTTTCTAAGCTGTAGCCGCACCCCATACCAGGCGGACTGGCCGGCGGACCGTCTTTCCTGGAGCTCTGGCGTGCAGGGAGAGCCTGCCGGGGGGCCAGTGCCTCCTGGGAGGAGGTGGCCAGCCAGCAGAACACATTCTTGTTCTGATATCTCTTTCTTCTGGGAGTGATTTTTAAAATCTTTACCAGCAGTTTTTCTTGACCTCCCAGGCCTTCCTAGCTCTGTCTCCCAGAGGCCCGTGAAAATGACGGCCCCTCTGATGTGAACCTGGCAGGAGGCATTAACCCACTGTGGAGACACCTTCCTCCGAGGAAGTGAAATCAGATGATCCCCACCGCGGGGAAGGCATGTTAGACATCATCCTGGACGTCCTGTAAATGAATTCTTTACAAACTTTCTCCAGCAAGAGTTTTCAAGAAAGGGCAATGAGCTGAGAAACCAATCGTGGCAAATGAATGCAGCGTCCACCTTTGACTTAAAAAAATTAAGAGCCTAAAGTTATAAACATAAATAAAAATGACACGTTTAGGCAATATAAATCCCCAGTAATTGTATGACTACAAATCAGCCTTTCTTTTTTTAAGTTTTTATTTTGGAATAATTTTGTACTTAGAGAAGAGTTCTAAAAATGATATAGAGATTTTCTTTATACCTTCACCCAGCTTCCCCTAAAGTTAGCATACATAACCGTAGTATAATTATTCAAACTAAGAAAATAGCATTGCTCCTATACTATTAATGAAACTACAGATTTTATTTGGAGTCCGTCAGTTCTTGTGTTGCTTCTCTTTGTGCTCCAGGATCTCACACTGCATTTAGCCTTCACGTGTCCTTAGTCTCCTCCAGCCTGTGATGGACCTCCCTCAACCTCCCATGACGTTGACAGTGATTATTCATTGTAACATCCCTTTTCCGCCCTTATCTCTAATTTGTTTTATAGTTAACATTACCATACTGTAGTCATGGTTTTTTTTCATTTAGAATCCCAGCATAAGACATTTTCAACATATGCTATGGTAAGCGGTTGAAATTTCTATCTGCAGTAAATTTAAGGGTTTAAATTCTTAAGGCCTTAATAATCACAGAATGAGCAAGCAACAGGACTTCTGGCAGTTTTCCCCAATTTCCCTTGTCTTGTCCTTAAGGAAACTGAATGTGGAGGAATGAGGGGCCTGTCAGGGACACACGGACTGTAATGGTTAAGGGGAGAGCCCTGGCCTCAGTTTGTGGGCAGGTGGGAACCTTCCCTAAAACCACTCATTCTTACCTTCCACCTCAAGGCTCTGGCTCTTGTCGTTCCCTCTACTTACATCACTTTCGGCCTGATCTTTAAGGCTGCTTCCCTCCTGCTGCCCATTCTGGCCTCGCCTCCAAGGTTCGAGGATGACCTCTACAGACAGGCCTTTCTTGGCTAACCTTCCCCATCACGTTCGACCACCGCACCCTGATTTATCGTCTTCCCCTCACCTCTCACTGTTGGAGAGAGTCTGTTGTACGTTGTCTCTGTGTTTTTAATGCAAAAATAAGTGTTCATTTTGTGTATACAGTAGTTCTTAACTGTAAACATTGAACATTATGCATTCCATTTAAAAATTGCTTTTAGGAGTTTTCTGTACCCCGTTCTGATTTTCCTAAAAGCTTGCCACCGTAATCTTTGATTTTAATGGTAAGTATTGACAAAACAATGAACACGCCTAGTTATAAACTGGCCTTGATACATTCAGTTTGCTTTAATAAGTCTTCCCTGAATTGCTATCCCCAGTAGAATGGGAACTCCATGAGAGCAGAGACATCATCTTCCCCGTGACTGTGTCCTTAGGCCCAGAACTGTGCCTGGCATCTAAGAAGCAGCTTAGTAAATATCTGTCAGCGGATTGAGTACGTTTTCTGAGAGTGATGGTTACAGGACGAGGAAAGCTGCTCTTACCTTTCTTTTGAAGCATATGAGAAGAAACCTTCCCTGGGTTGTGTAGTCAACAAGAATTTATTGGAGGTCTCTGTGCTAAGCACCATAATAAGCCCTTTTGTTAAAGCTGCCCCTCTCTTTGCCTTCTGTTTAATTTGAAGAGTGGAAGGGACAGATAGCAAAAAAGACGAGCACTTTGAAGGCACTTAAATTAATGTCAGCTCTACCACTAGGCCTTTGGTGTGTCCTCTTTGAGAAATCTCCCCTTCCCTTAAAGGCGTTACAGGATATGTCTTTCCCAAACATTTGCAGGAGAATTAGTCTTTAAAGGATAATAAAATACTGTGGTTTAAACACATTTCAATTACTTTTGACAGCTCTATTATTGCCCCATTGTCATCGGAGGCAATCTGGGGACTGGGAAAGGGCCTTTACCTGCAGATCAAAAGGGCGGAAGTGCGAAAGGCTCCAGCCCAGCCAGCCTGAGACAAAAGGCCAGCCGCTTCCGTCCCTCAGGCACCCACCCCACCCAGCTACACTTTAGACCTGGACGGAGGCCTGTTTTACTAGAGAGCTGGGCAGGATTTTATTGTTTAAAAATGTTTTATTTTAATGAAGTTTACTTAGCCAACTCATTTGGCACGATTGGCAGAGGCTGCTGTAGACAAACCTGCCATAATGGCTAGAAATGAACAAAACATTTGTTAATTGTGACCTGTTCTAAACTAAGTACGACATTAAGAAATGCCACCTCAGGCCACTTAGATGCAAGTAGAAACGTAAAACTACCCTTTTCATCTGAAAGACAGAAAATCACCCCTAGTGCAATATCTTTGTAATGACATCCTCCATTCGATGGAGGAAAACACTGGAGTTCAAAGAAGTCAGGTGTAAAGGTGAACTAAGGTCTTTAAAAGAAGTCAGCAATAAAAGGTGAACTAGGGTCTTTAAAAAATTAGGAACATAGACATATTTGAACTTGTTTGATTTAGGGCACTGTATGAAGGACAAATAAATGCTAAAAATGTTTGCTTGTTCAGTTCACGTTCATAAAATAACCAAACTTGGGCTGAGCAACAGTCCTTGAAAAGAAGCGCCCCATGTGGACCCAGGCAGCCTCATTACTGCCCGCACTCCTTTCTGTCCCCAGCTCGCTCTTTGTGAGTCTGGGTCCTTCAGGATCCCTTAGGCCACAGCTTCCTTTATCCGACCAGTTAGTTCTAAGGTTTTATCATTGTCTGACCCTATTGCAAAATGAATATTTTAGAAACTGATTTATAAGAGATAATGAGCAATTTTAAATTTCACTTACTTTTTTCGGTTTG
Source organism: Mormoops blainvillei (assembly GCA_004026545.1). Classification (NCBI taxonomy): domain Eukaryota; kingdom Metazoa; phylum Chordata; class Mammalia; order Chiroptera; family Mormoopidae; genus Mormoops; species Mormoops blainvillei. Next base: position 31,460 of record PVJD01009377.1, on the reverse strand, counting down.
GAAAATAGTTCACTTAAGAAATATCATTCCCCTAATTCTATGTAATTGATAACATTTATTTGCTTAAAGAGGTTTTTTTTTTTTTGTACACAGTATTTAGGTTCATTGTTGCCAAATTAAACCACATAATACCAAATTAATAAAATAAATGCTGACTAAATTAGTGGAAATGTAATGTTTGGCTAAAATGAACCAGGAAGTCATTTGCTTAAAGTTTAGGCTTTATTTGACAATGAGAAATGTAATCCATGTTGATAGATTGCCCCTTAATGTTACAAATTATGAAGAAGTGTATTTCTTTCTTTCAAATGTTTTATAGCCGATGGTATCTTACTGTTTGAGTGTGAAAAAATAAATCAATAAAGTGTGCCTGGTGTTTTTTGTAGGTTTATAAATACCTGAACTAACTACCAGCCTGACCAGCAGACTTTATGGACTGCTTTAAAAAATGAGAGCTTCTTAATCTTGGATGTATATACTACCCAGTTCATTTGTTTTGAAAAATGTGAATTTCATCAGGAAGACCTAGGACGGATTTTAGGAATGTGCAGGATCCGGCCTGGTCTCGGCCATCATAATACTGAGGGATGAGGGAGACGTGCTGCAATAAGCAGCCTCTCATCTGTTTGTTTCCTGCCCTTGGATTTCACCACACTTTAAATAGTAGCAGTGCCATATTTACCAAATAATATAGAATGGTTCTGAGGGAGGGGGTCAGATCTGTGTGAGTTACATGTGGTATGACAGTGAACTTCGCACATTTCGTTAGTTCACATGCAGTATGGTAGAACTGGCAGCCCCTAAAAACAGCAAAGTGAGAGGGTACTTCTCATTCAGAGTATCTCATTTTGCATTATTAATAATTAATAGAGCCTTTTGTTTTCAAGTATCACTGTTGAAAGCACCAGCGTGCTCAGCAGTAAGCAATTTCAGAATGCTATTTTAAGGTAATGGGGTTCCCACTAACAACAAATGTCAAGAGTGTGAGCAGGAGACAACGCTTGTATCAGAATTGGATATCAGCCTGCAAGAGGCGTTGTGGATTGTTCCCCCAACCATTTGCACTTGACTCGGACACTAGGAACCTAGAACGAGCATTCTCTAGTGTTTGAAGTCTGCGAAAATAGGGGTGAGGGTGGATCGAGCTTGTTGATGGTGAACACTGCTAGACCCTCAGAAGGGCTGCTTGTGTTAGCCACTCAGAGGCTGACAATTCCTTGTCACCTGTCTGTTGTGGGGCAAGAATCTGAATATAGGGGGACTTGCCAGGTGAAAACATTTGCTTTGCCGGTGCAGTCTGGTTTGATTTGAGAATTGTTTGGGATGTCGAGAAGGAATTCTGTGAGGAATGTTGCACCCTTTCCCGAGAATCCAGGGCCATTTGTGGGTGAATGTGCAGGATCCGGCCTGGTCTCGGCCATCATAATACTGAGGGATGCAAGAGACGTGCTACAGTAAGCAGCCTCTCATCTCTTTGTTTCCTGCCCTTGGATTTCACCACACTTTAAATAGTAACAGTGCCATATTTACCAAATAATATAGAATGGTTCTGAGGGAGGGGGTCAGATCTGTGTGACATGACCTCTGCCTTCTGATCTCGTAGCTCTGACACCTGCTAATGTCAACACTCTTCTCCTTAAAATAGATGTAAAACCTACACTATTTTTACCCCCTGGGAAGACAAGTATTTTCTCTGTAAAATATTTTATTCATTAATTTTTCAGGTGCACATGGGTATATATCATATATTTTGGGGGGGGGTTTTAAGGTATAAGTTGTATGGAAGAAGTTTAACACACAAAGTATGCAAGTTCTGTGTACTGTGGAAGGAATTACATGGAAAATACTGCATATGTTAGGACTGATTTTGGAAACGTGTTTTGAGGTTATAAGGTCTTGGAGAGCTGTCATTTAGGAGGATATTTATTCCTGGGGGAGACTAATTGATTTCAACTGATTTCAATTGATTTCAGGCCAGTTGGTAGTAGTTCTCTGGGCTGCTGTGTTGAGGATTCTGAGGGCTCCCGAATTCAACAGGGAAGATATCTATGTTAGTCCTGTCTGCCCTGGGCATCCGTCTTGTCATGTGCTTTTCCACCGCTGGTTATATACTCCTCTTACAGGAGACTGACTGAGCCGTATTTAAGTGCATTCTAAACCAATGTTCTAAAAATTAAATCAACTCCAATAACATAGACAATCGAAACTGAATATCTGTTGAGCACTTGACATGCTGTGAAGAATACAAATATTCAAAGTTAAATTGATGTGTTAGAGACATCGAATGGTGGGGAATGGTCAGACAAGGACTTTAAGAATTAGGAGTAGGAGAATACAGGCCAAGAATCAGGAGAATCGAAGACTCTGGGATTCTAAAGTATGGCAAAGGGGAAGACACTCGTGCAGGAAGAGAGGGCTTTGTGGAAGCCAAGGCAGCTAGCAAGAGGTGGGGCCCTTTCGGAGGAAGTGGTGGACGCCAGCCTGTTTGGAGAGATCGATTGTGATTGGGGGAAAAAATGGAGCCACCAGCTAGTAGAGGGTGTTGGAAATGAATTGTTTTCATGGACTTCTTGCTGCCCTGTTCTAGGCTGTAGCTCCCTAGGAGGTAAGAAACTGGCTATTAGCGAAGATATCTTAAGCAGCGCTCCACGTTCCAGCCACCACATTAAGATGACAGGGCTTAGTATGGAATCTCACCTGGACGGTTTATCAGAGTGGAGTAGCAATAGGGAAGGAAATTACTTCCTATTCATACCTATGAACTTCCTGTTAGCTCCATTATACAGAAGAGAGAACCCAGGTTCAGAACCCTTAACTCGCCCAAGGTCAGCCAACGGAGCTAGACCTCAGTCTAGATCTCTCACACTTGAACTCTGGCTTTTTCTCTGCAGAGTTCTCCTTGTGAGTACTCTTTGATCAGGTGGGCTGTTGGGGGTCTTTTCGATTGAAATTTTCCTTTGCCTCGAGCGAGAGATAGAATGTTCTTGTAGTTCTTTTTGAGTGACATTTAAAGTAAGCATTTATATGGAAGTGTAATATCCACACAGAAAAAGTCCACAAATCACAAGTTACAGCTTGACTGCTTTTCTCAGAGTGAACACACCCTTTGTAACCACTACCTAGAGGGGCTTGCTTTTATTTGGCTTACTTAAAGGGAGTGGAAACTAACCGTTGGATGATTTTTTTCTGGATACTTCTCCCTCCCTCCTTCCTGTTTCTTTCCTATTCCACCCTCCCCAGCCCCTCCTTCTTGCAGGCTAAAGTGTTGCCTTAGGTTTGATCATAGAGCTTTGTCCCAAGGACTGTCATAAAGTGAGGGCTAGAGGAGACAGTGGCCTAAGTGCCCCTCGTCTAGGAATGATGAACATGAGAAGTGATACGGATCATGCGCGGTGATTTAACGCTACTTCACGTCACATTCTACTACCAATTACCATATACCCAGAATGTACCGGGCACTGTGATATTTTTTAAGAATAAACATTTTACATGTAAAAAACTGAAGGTAAAGAGGTAAACTGATTTATGCAAAGTTATTTACAACCTAATAAGTTATATCCATTCATTTTTTTTTTCCTTAAAATATACCACAGCTGCCTGTTTCTGCCCTCACTCTTTGCTAAACATAAGTTTGCGTGCTTAAAAATAACACTAAATTGACAAAGAATGGCATAGACACCCCAGGTTTGTTGTAGGAACTGCTTTTTCTTCCCTTTCTTTTTCAGAATAAGAATGCTGATTCCAGATAATTGCAGTCCTGGAAATAGGACAAAGTGTCATGTTTTGAGAAGCTGGCCTCACATGTCCACGTCTCTGTAAGGGCTGGACTCGGCATCCTTGTCTAGAAGCGCCGTTGGCTTAAAGCTCTTGCAGCTGGGTTTCTTAGCAGAACCCAAAGTTCCTGAGGAGGTACTAACAGGAGCTAAATCAGATTTCTTTGTGTTCTAGTTAATTAAAGAACAGATTTTAAGAACTTCAAGTCAATTACTGTCCCTCGAATAACCCATGCTCCTAGGATATATTTTACTTACCCTTTGAATTGATACAAATGAAATTCAAGAGAAGGGCATCTAAGACTTTATTTCCAACCTCTGTCATTAGAACAGCTCTTGCAGCTTGAGTTTTTTGTGTTTTTTGTGTTGTGTTTTTTTTTTTTTTGTAGTGAGAGTCTATTTAGTGCCTTCCTGTACCTTTGGGAACCCAGGAATACTACCATGCTGGTACTGAGCCTGTCCTTAGATTCTTGACTGAAGGTGTCATTTTATTTGATATTTTGATAAAAACTGCCTGTGCCAACTCGTAAGACTAATTTCTCTGGGCAAACAAGAGTCTCAACAAGGAGGAGGAAAGAGAGCTTCAGTACAGGTCATCAGAGACTGAAGATAATTTCTAACACGGACTCCTCTCAGGAGCCTTTTTGGTTCATGATTAGTTGAATCCATGATAAACCTTTAAATGTTTGTGTTTTTTAAGAGTCAGTTCTAACTCGGATGATTTGACAGCTTGTGAAATGCATAAAATACTCTGATATATTCATAATAAACACAGAGTTTTTAAAGTGGAAAATGAGTCTTTTCTTTCTTTCCTGCCATCACTCATCAGGGAGTTTTAGCTCATCGCAGGGTGTGTTCAATAGATGTCTGGGGAGTCCATGGAGCAACATGAACACCCGCCCCTGTTTCTTTCCTGAATGTCTTCAGGAGCACTGAAGTGTCTTTTTGCTTGTTTTGTTTTGTTTTTTGCCTTGGCACCTTCCTGCTTCCTCTCCTGCTGTTCCTTAGTTTGAGTCTTCAAATATAACTGAACATAACATAACAGCCCTCAACACCATGAGGAGACTTACATGGTCTTATGCTTGCTTCGTGCTGGGCATAGATCTTGACAAACACAGTGTCTTGTGTAAAAAGGGTTTAATAAATGCCAATGGAACGAATGAATGACTTATGACAGTGAAGATTGTGTAGCTCAGCAGTAATGCACATAGATCCTGGTTCATATCTTTTGTATGTGGAATAAAAACAAACACTCCTTTAGAAAGATGGGAACATCAGGGAACGCCTAAGGGACTAAAGAAAGGAATTCCTTGCACCCAGATTGTTGAGTGTGCTTATAATGTCCCTCTTCATGTCTGACGATGAGGAGGATTCTATTTAAGGACATGTGTCTCAAATCAAGAACCTGAGCTGCCCGTTGGCCTACATAGAGGGGAAACAATGAATGGGAGAAGATTCGGAATGTATTGTTTCACCTGTGGGAGTTCCCCTTTTGCACAGAGTTCCTAGAGGCTAGCATGCCTTTGTATTGTTTTCTTGATATGTCTTGCCATTTACCTTGTTTGGCTGGGAAGCTTGTTATTATAACAATGTATGGCCAAGTATTCTAAAGACCAATAGTTTGGTTTGGCCCTGGTAAATGTCAGACTCATCGCTGCTGGATCTCATTTCTTGCAGATCAGAATTCTGGCTTCATTGGAACTTGTTACTGGGTCCTCTCTGCTTCCAGATAGGACTGAGTCTTTGCAGAGTTTACAGCGTCCACCTCGATAGGAATCAGAGAAGGCTCGTCATGGCAGAGCAGGCTTTCAGATCAGGCAGATCCGTGCTTGAACGGTGGACGTTCTGCTCATCAGCCTTATGTCCCTGGGGGTACTTAACCTCTGAACCTCATCAGTAAATCCAAGAATGGTATTACCTTCTTCTGAAAGTAACAATGACTCGAGGAAGAGTATCAATAAACCATAGCCTCTACTTTACTGATAGTGCACTTTCCATTTCCTTCTATTTTTTCTTACCCCTAGTTCCAGGAGCCCTGAAATCTACTGTTACTGAAAGTGACTCATGCCAGAGTTGTGAGGGCAGGGGCTTAGAAACAGCAGGCTTTGTTGTGGAGGTTGGGTTTCCAGCTAATCCTTAGCCTCTGCTGAATCCAAGCCAAAGGAGTTGAGTTCACTCACCTTGGCAGCTGCAGCTCAACAATATGTGGTAGTTTTCCTTGCATGTCAGTAATGGGAGTGATTGCAGGGTAGAGTGGATTCCTACCCCACCATTAGACTTGGGGTGAACACCGCCAGCCTCCAGCAACGAATTCCATGCCATCAGCCGTGATGGCCAGCCCTGATCCAGCCACTGCAAATCTTGAATTGGAATGAACTTATTAAGCAACCACGCACAATAAATAAAATCATTGTGCTAGACATTACAATAAAATCATTTTGAACTTGCTTAGAAGAACAAAGCAAAGAACTTCCTCATAGGTTTTCTATATGTGAGAAGCGTGCAAAATGTACTAAGCCCCGTGCCTTTGGAGAGTGACGGTCCTGGTGTTGCTTTTGCACACGTGATTTCTTTGCTTAGCGGGGTGCTAAGACCAACACCCAACTCAGTGCCATCTCTCGCCATCCTTCCTCATCTCCAGGTAGGACGTTCTTCCTCCTCCTCCTCGTGCTTCCGCAGAACACTTATCTCAAAGCACCCACCACATTGCGTAGAAACGCACTGCGTGTGCGTTGGCTTTCCTCCCTAAGACCAGCGCCCAGTGAAGGCAAGGGTCTCCCGTGGTCACGTCAGTGCATCCGCCTCTTACCCACCGCCTAACGTGGAACGGCAGCTCAGTCTCTTTGGCCGTGGCTGACCTCGCCGCGCCAGTGCGTCAGAGGACTCTCTTCCTCGTGTGACTCCAGTTTGAATTTAGACCAGCGCTTATGCACGTGAAGTGCAAGGTGGGCGGAATTTTGACACACAGTGTTCTGTGCTCAAATCGTCAGATGTAAAGAACCATTTTCTCCAGCCCCACAAGGTGGCATCCACTACAAAACCCTGATAGCTGATAAGCTTTGATTTTATGTTGGCTGCATTTTTCTTGCTGCTTCTTCAAAACACAGGTGTCCCTTGCCTTTGAGACATAATCTTTGGTCTCCCCCATCCCTCTCCATCGGATGAGCAGATTTATGCAGCTGTTGAACACAAGCTGCCTCACCCAGATGATCCTTCCTAAAGCAACTTTTAAGAGAAACTGATGTCCTGGGAACACCTTAACGAGCCGTCATTGTGACTTTGTCGGTGGGCTCGTCTCAGAGCAGCTGCAGACTCTCTCGTTTTGAGTTGCCTAATTGTTTTTACATCCATATTTTTCTCCTTTTCAGTGATAGGCTGGGACTGAGCTGCTTCTGAAGCACAGGAAGATAGGTTCCTAATGCTTGATCTTTAAAATAGGTCACTTTTTTATTATGTTTTCCAAAATCTTAACACTAGTATTAGAAAACAGTATTTCTACCAGCTTCTAAATTTGTAAAACTATTATTTAAAAACCTGCCTTTCTAGTGTTTGCAAATGGGAACACATGCCCCACTGTCAGTTTAAAATATGTGTGTGTGTGTGTTTAGACGGAGAATGTAAATTTAATCCCAGTAAGTGCTTATTCTAAAGATGTTCCTCTCTTTGGGGTAAATATGTGTTTCTCAGAATGGAATGAATGTATTCCAAAAAAAGAGTAAGTGGTCTCTTATTCAAATTGCATTTTTTAAAAATAATAACGAAAGCTTTATTATCAATCACTTCATTTTTTCACCACCTACAGATTTGGAGGGTAGAAAAAGAAGCATTTGCGGGCGAGTTTTTTGAGTCAAAACAAATCAGGAATTGGCAAAACTGCGGTTTCCTGACTATTTACTGGCCTGATTGGTATCATTTTCTGAGCTTGGGTGAGCCGTGTTCATTCATTTTTATTTTTCTTCTGCAGACTGTGTTTAGTAGGTAATGTAGAAACCATCTACCATAAGTAAATTGCTGCAAGATAACAAACAGAATCAGAATTTGTGTTGCATTTGCCTGGTTTTTTTCTTCCCCTCTCCTACACCCAGCTCTGCCTGGAAGGTCCAGTAGTGTGCTTTTTTAGGGTGTGCAACAGTTCTAACTTACAAAGCTTCACATGGCCTCCAGCCATTCATGCATTTTACAAAGGTGGTGGCAGGGGCGGGGGGCGGCGTTAGAATTCAACTTCACAGATGTATAATTTAACAATAGCTACATTAAAAAGATGTCATTTAAATCATACTTAAAAATGTAGGGACACCACATTTCTGTTAAACAGAATGCCTTTCTGAGCCACCACTAACTGCGGCATTTCCATGGCTTTAAAATCCCTTACCTTTCCTTTTCACTAATTTGCAAGATTGCTCAAAAAAAAGAGTGAATGTTCAGAACATCCCCAAGACAGTGTTGTCTGGGGCAGTGTGCCTGGGGTCCCACAGAGGCTCTTCCTCCGAAGAACTGGCCCACCACACCTTCCTTGTGAGGGGAAGACCAACGTAGAGTCTCCAGTGTGTCCTTGGCTAATTTGAAGCTTTGGTTGTGAAAGAGTCTAGAGACTGTCACTCTCAGGCCCTCTCCATACAGTGTGGAACCACAGGGTGACAATAGGGTGTTGTGGGAAGAGCACTTGCTTTGGAGTCCAGAGGCATTAGGGAGCCGATTCCTGGCTTTACCTCCTGGACAAGTGACTCTACCTTTCATCTGTCAATTGGTATGATAACAACAATAACCGCTTAGGAAGCACTTCCTGCTACCAAGCCTGATGCTCAGTAACATCCCTACAAACCACCCTAGGAGGCAGGCTCTTGCGTTCAAAGAAGAGAGAACTTAAAGCTTAGAAATGCCAAGGGACCGGACAAGATGATACTCTTGGAAAATGCTGGGCGTGGGAGTGAAACCGAGGCACGCTTGAGATCCAGAGCTCAGGTTATTCACCTCTATGACCACTCAGATTGTTTCAAATGTCCATTGAGATAATATAGGAACTGTGCCCAGCGTGGATCCTGGCTCACACATAGTAGGCCCGCAGTAAAGATGAACTTACTACCCTGGAGCTAACAGTCCTTGGGGAAGCAGTCCGGCCCTTAGTGTTTGTCCCTTAGCGGAAGATCACCCCACTCCTCGCCTGACAGCCAGCACTTTTGAAATCACCACCAGTCCGGCATGGGTGGTGTGCGTGCTCTGTGCTCGCTGAATACGGCTCAGTGACCTCATTTACATATTGGTGGCAGAGGCGGAGTGGCGGGGGCTGTCGACAGGCTGTAGAAAAAGCCACACATAGTTAGTTTTGTACGGTATAGAGAGTTCCTCTAGTTTTGGTGGAATTATTCCATTTTTAACTAGCTGCAGCTTTGGCATTGTAGAAACACAGCCTTAGCCTCGTTTTCTTTCCGGTGGGAAAATACAATGTAGTTTCATGGCATGGAAGTTTTGTGTACGGTAGCTGACATCTGGGCGCCCTTAGAGCAGGGAAGATGCGAACACTGTCCTCGAAGATGATGATGATGGGCCCGGGGCTAGTGGGTGGGACCAGTAAGGGGAAGAAGTTGAGCACAGAGGTTCGTCATTGTCCCTTAGGGAAAAAGCCTGTGAAAATGAGCCCTTCCTGAAAAGGGCAGTGAATTTCAAAGGCGCCTCTTCTGTTTGTCCCGTGTCCTTTCTCTAAATGTAATTAAGAAGACTTTGAAGAAGGAATACCGTGCTAAAGCCTAGATAACAACCTGCTCTCCATCCACTGCCCCAAGTCCCCAAGGCCTCATTTGATTTTAATATTTTTCTTTTGGATTCCATTTCGCTGCTGTGTGAGGAGCAGCAGGTGGGAGGGTGGAGGGGAGGGTTCCTGGGGATACAGAAGCCCTCCTGGAAACCCACGTTAATCTGGATGATGGCTTGGTCGTGTCAGCAGTGAGAGTCGGCAGAGGAGTGAAAACCGTAGGATTAATGGCCTTGAGTCTAATTCCCTGATACCTTTTAAAAGGCCAGCTAACCAGCTGGCTTTCTCCTTTTGTTCCATGTACACTCCCTCCCACATCTGATTGTTTTTTGTTTTTTTATTTTCTTTTCAGCTGATTTTTATCTCCTTCTCTGAATATGTATTTTAGCACCAAAGTGTATGTGTAAGAGAGTCGTATGTATATTTACACTAGAGTTGCTTAGAAATTAATATACTAACAGGAAGACTTTATAATAAAATGCAGGAGATGATTTATTTGCATTATAAAATAATCTGGGTTTTTCAGGTGCAGGTTTTAAAAAAATACAAACTCATTCATCGTGTGCACATGCGAGCACATACATTCATGTGTGTGCACCGACATGATTTTTCACGTTTAAACCCTTGAACTGTGTATTTTCTGTGCAAGTAGAAATAAAACCCCACAAGTGAAATCAATGCTTACAGTGTTTCAGATCCAATGCACCTGCATAACCCTCTTTACACTTTAAAATCTCACTGTTTTACTCAAGTGCTCAATTATGTGTCTTTCAGACACCCACGTGATCTTTAAGACAGGAAGGCCAGTATAGGAGTAAATATCTATGTTTTGGAATGTGAGTGTGGGCTCCTAAAGGTATGAGTGTACAGGTTACGAGCCTTACTTCGGGTGTGAATGGGGGCCCCCCGGGGCAGGAAGCAAAAAGAGTATGACTTACTCCAGCATAGGGAACCTGATTGTGTTTCCAGCGTGAACCCTTTGAAGTGGGGTCAGCAGGAAAGGAAGGGAAGGCGAAGCAGCCGGATGTGGGAGAATAAGAGCATTTCTTGTTGCCTCGGTGTCCTGGTAGACTTTAAATACCAGTCCTTATTAGTTTGGCGGGTGGGCATCCTCATTATTTTCTGTGCTTTGCATTGTTATTGGAAGTTAATTAACGACACGAGCATTTTCACGCAACGCTTAGACCTGGATGGTCTTAATGGCTTCCCTTCAGTCTTGCGTGAGGCCGTTCACCAGTTGATTTTTGAGTGCCCGAAACCACACGTGGCTCTGGTTGTGAGTGGACTCTGCTGGGCCTGCTTTGTTTTATGATACGACCGCATTTGCCATTTCCGTTGGATTATCTTTGTTGTTTCGGCTGTGGCCTGATGCCGGGCCAGTGGAGGCACTCAATAAATAATAGTAGTTAATACAATATTTGTTCACCAAAGCAAGGGAGCCTTTTTATAACCCATGTCGTCAGGGCTGGTTTATGATCATAGACAACATCTGATATTTCTGGGTTGTCGAGTGCTTTCCCCAGATCACAGATAACCCCCACATATTATCTGTTAAAGCTGAGCCCAAGCAAGCAAGGATGTTATCAAATTGCTCCCCATAACTTCACAGCCTTCCATGGTTTACAACCATTTTGATCTTGTCATCTAAGATTCCCCTTCGACAGTGCGTTCGTTCCCCCATCCAGAGCTTTTGCCAGTTTGATACAGCAAGGCCACGAAGCTCACAGACGTGGCATTCACCTGTTGATGCTTGAGCCAGTCAGCCTGTTTGTGTTCAGTGAAACACTCCTATCTACACATGTCCATGTTTATTTTTAGCTCCTTTTCCTATTACTTCCTGTCGTTTCCCTTTGCTGCCTCCCCAGATGTGCTGCCAGGATTAAGCTGGACATCATGATCAAGAAGGCAGTGTCATCTGGAATGTGTTTCTTCCAACACATTTAATTGGCCACAGTCAGGATCAGCCGAGGTCTCTCTAACTACAAGTGACAGAGGTGGCCGTCTTGGGAAGAGTAACACACACACGGTTCGTGGTGGGAAGGATGAGGCATAGCTAATACATAGTCACCTTAAACTGATTCCCAATGGGGACATAGTTCTCCTGTATTCCTTAAAAAGGAATAAAAGACGGGGCGAAGGGAGCCAGCGATACTAGGAACATGCGTACAAACAGTGCTGTCATCTTGGTTGCTTTCTCTCTGGACTGATTCTGTTCGTTTCAACAGCATTGTGAAATAGAGGTGGAGTCGGGAACCTTGTGTTGCAGTCCATCACCTGGCTCACCTTATCCGTCGTGTGTAACTCCACCAGGGCCACCACGGAGAGAAATAATCCAAGGGGTGTGTACTCCGCCAGCCATGGTCTGGCCTCAGTAAACGTGGACCAGAAATGTAGCAAGGGGGCGAGTGTTTCACCACTTCCAAGTGTGATTAGTTTCATGCCGGGGAGAGAGCATAAGGCACCAGGGATTAGTGACAGGCTCAGATGTTAGGCCCCGCTAGGGGTTTATCAGCTTGCTTGAGTGCAAATATCTTGAATTTATGTTGCCCTACCCCACAGAGGTCAGTATGATGCTTCTTGCCTCACTGCTCAAATTCCATTTTCACCCAGCAATCCTCGGAGGATTCCAAAGACTTTTTGTTCCTTCGTGCCATTCTCCCTGTAAGCTTTCCATATGGCCTTGGCATGGAACAGGTTGCTCTAACCTTGTGGTATTAACAGCACAGCTTTGGCTGTTCTGAGACCTTTGCTCCTGTCCAAATGGCTCTTCTGTGCCTCATCTCTTGGTAGATTAGAAAATGCCAATGTTTCTTCCTTTTCTTTCATTATACTCTGTGTGTGTGTGTGTGTGTGTGTGTGTGTGTGTGTAATATATATGTTATTTATTTAGCAGAGAGTTTACTTAGATAAAAAGATGGCATATCATAGGAATTTCTGTGCTAAAAGAAATGACCAGTGTGGAGGAGGAGGAAACTTTTCTCCACCCTCAAGGTTCTTTCGTCTGGTCAAATAATCAAATAGACGTGAGACAGGTTAGCAAGAGAAAATAACCGGATTTAATTACATACATATGTATGGGAACTGCATACATGAGCAAGTCCAGGACAGAAAGATAAAGTGAAGCACATAAGACATTCTGAGCTAAGGACGAGGCAACACGCCTTGGGGTTTCAGAAGAGAGGAAGGTCATTCCCAGGCTGACGAGAGGAGCGGATGTCCCGTGATTACATGTTTGCCCTGCACTCTGGATAGGTCAAAACGGTTATCTCTGAAAATCTCAAATTATGGGCAAGGCTCTTAATTCAAATTCTTCTAGGTAGTTGATGAGGGGACAGAAGTTTCTGTTGAGCCCACAGGGTCTTGGTTGCCTTTAGATACACAGTTCACATGCCACAGAAGCACACCTTGGGGCGATTTTTTATGAACCCCACACCAGCTCCAGAAAAGAGGAAAGAAGAGTATGTCATCCATCTGTCAACCCATTCTCATTTTCCATAATATGCAAATGTATAAATATATCCACACATATATACATATGCATGTGTATATAAATGTAGCTATAACGTGTTAGAACTTTTTCAGAAATGTCCAGAAATGAAACAGTGAACCCAATTTTAAACACAGGAGATTAAAATATATTTTGGAACAACATATCTATAACCAAGCTCTTGATTCCTCCCTGTTTACCTTCCTAAATGTGCTATTTCTATAGCCTTCCCATCTCAGTAAAAAGCAAGCCTTTCTCTCTTAACTACTCAGGCCAAAGCCTTAATGTCGTCTCTGATTCCTTTCTTCCTCTCATAAACCACACCCAGCTCCCCGGCATGTCTTGTTTGTTGTAGCTTTAAGGCACATCCAGAATTCAACCACTTCTTGATAAGCATGGCTTCCCTCCACATCCAAGCCATGGCCACCTCTTGCCTGACCTTTGCAGTAACCTCTTATCTTTGTCCCTTCCGGCTGCTCTAGCAAAATACCACAGACTGGGTGGCTTTTTAACAACAAACAATTATTTCTTACAGTTTTGGAGGCTGGCAGCCCGAGATCAGGGGTCTAGCGTGGCTGGGGAAGAGCCCTTATCACAGACTTCTTGCTGTGTCATGTGGCCAAAGGGGCTGGGGAACTTTTTTGGGTCTCTTATAAGGGCATTACGTCCATCCATGAGGACACCACCCTCTGATCTAATTACCTCCCAAAGACCCCACCTCCTCATATCACACTGGGTGTTAGGAGTTTGATAAGAGTTCTGGGGGGACACATTCCGACCATAGCAGCTTGCTAACCGTCTTCCAGGATTCCACTTGGCACCGTTGCGCCCCTACAAATTCTTGTCCACACGGCAACCGCCAGAGGACTCCTTTTAAAGATAAGTCAGTTCTTACCCTTCCTCTGCTCACAGTCCTCAACGGCTTCCCATCGGACTCACAGCAGTATCTGTGTCTCTTCTCGTGACCTACAGGTGGTAGAGTCTGATGTCATCTTCCAACACTCCTGTGCCCCCGTGGGCCCCCAGCTGACACAAATTCTTCAAACAGTGGTAGTGGTAGTCATTTTCTTAAGACTTAAGCTGGCTGTTGCTGGCCAGCATCCTCGCATCAAAAGCATCCTTGTAAGATCACTTACGTCGGGCATTTTCCTAGGGCGGTGTATCTGAGGCTTGGCCGGCCAGTCCTGAGGCAACACTGAGCAGCGGGCTGGGTATTTGGGGTGGCTGGACTCTTCCTCTGGGGGTCACAAGCTCAGGAGCTGGTTAAAACTGGGAACAGAAGCTACTGTCAGGGCTACTTCAGTCCCTCCCTCCTTCTTAGCACTGCGCCTTCAGCCTGGTCCCCGGGATGGGGGAAGAAGCCCTTCCAAATACTTTCTACGTCATAACCAATTAAAAGCAAAGCCCTGATGCTGCTCCTTCATACAAAACTGCTTGGTGACTTCTTTTGACTTCATACGAGAAGCATATTGTCTTCCTCACTGGGAGCCGTTTTGTTGTTGTTGATTTTCCTTTCCTCAAGGGCATTGCCAACAAAGCAGTATAGCTTTCAGATTTGTAAACTGCCACCTTATTATCCTATTAGTCAATTACAGCTACGGAAGAGCAGGGTAAGTGACAGTATGGCAGATTACAGCAATTTATTCGCCGTTCTCATAGTCTTGTTCAGCACATCATCAGGCTGTTTAAATTTAATGATAGGACTTTTACATGTGTTTTAGAAGCAGTGTAAATTGTAATCAAAATGTTTAGGAAAACCCCTACTGACCCGCCTAAGCACTGCCTCCTTCGGCGTTGCTTGCAATGCTGCGTTGTAATCGTTATTAGCAAAGCTGACTCATTAGGAGAGGCAACCAATTTTCAGAAGGAAGTTGGGCATTTTGGTGTGCTCAGGAAAGATGGAGCTGATTGAAATTTTTTACTTCAGTTGGCACTTGTTAGGCAAGTGAGTTGCTTGCAAATAAATACCATGAAACATAGTCCCCCTGAGAAAGTTGCTAGGGCCAGGGGGCGGGGTTCGAAGGGGCTGCAGGCATGAGGTCAGGATGGGGTGTGCACCGTGGCATTAGGAGTGGTGTGGTAAGAGAGAAAAAGATACCTGCCACCTATTGTGTCTGGTTTTCTTCTCAGCCAAGGGCGATCGTTTTTGTACTTAGGGGCTGCAGTGGGGGAATAAAAGACAAGAAAATCTCTTAAAAAGAAAAAGAAGCTGAGTGCTTAGAATTTTTGGATTTTAGGTAGCAGGATAAAATATTGGAGGGCCTGTTACCTTGAAGTTGTTCACACCTTCAGCTTCACTGATGGACGTGAGAATCTGTTGTTATTAACTGAATAATCGACAGACTCAAACCTGGGAATAGCCAGTTTGGTCTAAGCTTCACTAATAATTACAGACTCTCGCTTCATTTGTATTGAGCTCTCAGGTTGTGCCCTCTCGATTGTAATGTCAACAATGTTCACCGCCTGTCAGTTTAAGCTCAAGAGTTGAATACACCTAACCTAAGGTGAATATAAGACCAGGGTGTCTCAACATTGATGTTGTCTGTGTTTTGGATCAGATAATTCTTTGCTGTAGGGCCTGTCCTGGGCATCGTAGGATGTTTTCTTCCGGCATTCTCTACCCAGTAGATGCCAATAGCACCTAGCCATCCCCCATTGTGACAGTCAAAACTGGCTCTCAGTGTTGCCAAATATCCCATGGGAGGCAAAACCACTTCCATTTGAGGACCACCACTCTTGATCGTCCAAACTTTACATGATCACTGGCAAATAACTCAGACGTTTGGTGTATATTTAACAAATGTTTAGTGAACCTCAACTATATATAAGTCAGCACAGAAGATACTAAAATAAGACAGTATTCTTACTGTTTTGTGACAGTTTAAAGTACCTGTTGGTGTAAAAGATGCATCCCAAATTTCATGGTAAACTGGGCTAATTTTTTCATACATCTTTCAATCAGCTAATTTTGAAAGTTATTTCAAGTTGTTTTATAAGAAAAATCAGTATTTTGTTCATCTAAAAATTGTACATTTTGTGCCAGAGTCCACCTTTACAGGTCTTGGAGTGGGCAGAGGAATGAAATCGCATGGTCACTATATGCTGTAAAGCAGAACAATGGGGATATCTGAACTTTCTCATGCAGTTACAGCTAATGATGATTTCATATCTCTGGCACGTCGTGTTCCTTCCATAATAAAAGACCACGGAATGCAAAATAATTTTTGCATACCTTTTTTTCTGCGGATGGAAGGGGGACATCTAATGAGTCAGCAATATCAAAACCGGTCTACGGAGCACCTGACCTATGCGCAGGCATGGAGTTAGGGATTGAAAGTGACTGCTGACTTTTAGGAAGTTGCATGTCATTGTGGAGATGAAATGCTTCTCCTTCAACACTCATCAAAGACTGATCGGGCTTTCCTGAACCAGGCTTTGTACAAGGCCCTGGAGGTGTGACATCACATGAGAAACAACCCTAGCTTTTATGGAAATTAAGGATCTAGTAGTTATAGGTGGGGAAAAAAAAAAACAAAACGCAAATACCAGTGCAAGCTATAGAGCAGAGTCCCCGAGCCAAATCTATTATCTACCTGCTTTGTCCAGCTCACACTGTATATTTTTAAAACTTGAATTAGTGACAGTATTAGTTAGGGTGATAAATAGCTATGAGTGACAGAAAGTTCAAGGAAACAGTGGCTCAAACAAAATGGATGTTTTTTTCTCGATTATCTAAATGTAGGCAACTGGCAAGGAGGATGCATGATCATTAGGGGCTCAAGCTCCTGTTTTGTTGTTCCAGCTTGTTTATTAAACACATAGCCTCCACCTGGGGGTCTGATGTGGCTGCCCGAGCTCCAGCGATCACAACTGCATTCTGTCTCTTGGAAGAGAATAAAAAGGAATGGAGAAGTGCCCTTCTCTTAAAGGACATTTCCTGGAAATAACACCTTCTGCCTCTCTGCGGACTACAGGAGCTCCTGGCTAGCCACCATGTAGGCCAGGGATGTGTTTGGATTGACCATGTGAATTCATCGGTTTAGGTTTTTGCCTCCATAGAAATGACTATTTCAATAATAGTAAAAAGAGCGTGGGCTTGGGCAGGCTAAGATGTGACTACAGCCTGCATTACTTTCTAGCTGAGAGCAGAAGATAAGTGCTAATTGACAACAGATGTTACCGGAATTTAAAGAAAGGGTGATATCAGGGACTTAGGCAGCCAAGGAAGGCAAAGGGAGGCAGTGGAACTGGTGCGGGACTTGATGGAAAGGTAGAGCTAGGATAAGCAGAGACATATGGGAGCCAAGGGGAATCCACTGTAAGGACCCCAGCTTTGGCTTCCCGAGAAGCCATAGTCAAGGGCATTTCGCTAAGGCCTTAAAATAGGGAATTGTCAGGTACCTGGAGGTCCAACAAGCATTCGCAGTTTTCTCTAGACCATTCATAAGACCTTTCACTAACCCATATTGTCTGTTCTAGGATGGAGATATATACGACTGTGTGTGGTGATGGCCTTCAGGATTTTGCAGAATGAGAACTAATCATATTACCTATTCAGCCGATTTCCCAAACTGTTAAATAACCAATTTTGAAGGCCTGAGACTCACACTGTCACCATCTACAAGAATCATGAATCTATATGAATGTCATTTTGTTATTTAATTGATTATTATATCCATTTTTATTATCACCATAATCTTGAGACAGTGCATTACAGCATAAAATTATAACCTCCATGAAAATAACTTGGTATGTATTTCTACTAATTTTATATGTTTGCATAGGTACCAAGTGTGCAATATTTTTGCTTGCAATGTGTTTTTAAAAAATAGGTGTTCTGAGAAGTGGCATTATATTTAAGTAGGAGAGCTTTGTTTTCCATTTTTGGACAGTAACCTTTCAAATTGTGGATATTTGATCAAAAAGAGAAGTCAGATAAGCAATGAGAAAGAGAAAAGCTATTGAATGAAAAGAATAAGGAAGGAATTGGAGGCATTCCTGAAAACAACGTTTGCTTGGTGGTCAGTCCTTCCAATATTTTTTGAAAGATTGACTATGGCATGTGGTCTTTCTTAGTAAAGGCATGATAAAGATTTTCCTCAGAGTCATACAATATCATTCTGAATTCACTGAGAGAGATATCTAAAGAATTATTAGCCAATAGGTGTCTTAGAAAATTAGGGTACGGGCTGGAAAATAAGCACAATATTAGTTATACATTACAAAGGTAAGAAGACAAAGGTGATCACTTTCATGGAAATTACATTTCTTGGTTGGACTGTTAAGCAAAGAGTGTGTTATCGGTGGCATGCTTCCATGATTTATTTCTGTTTTATAGACGTGTAGTTGCATCACAGACATTGATGAACATGCCTAAAGTCACAAGCCTAGTAAATTGCAAAACTCTGGCAATAAAACTTCAGATCCTAAGGTTTGGTTTTTTTTTTAATCTTAAAAATTTAACCTCTCTTCTATATTGTATTCCATACAATGGATGGGATTTCTCACTAGGAAGATTGAAGCCTGTGAATAACTTTTCCCTTTTAAGCAAGGTAAGAGTGTAAGCAGCACTGAAACGGGTGAGATGAACATAATTGGCTTGGTTAGCTTGAGCATAATGAGAAAATGGACCAGAATGAGAAAATGGAGCACAAAGCAGTGATCTAGAAGGTTCTGCAGGGCCTTGTTCAATGACTGGGTAAATATCTAGTTTCTATCTCTAAGATGTAGAGAATTTGACATTTCCTGTGCTCAGCCAATTTGCAGGTGACTCAGTCACATGTATCATAGTGTTTGCAATTCAATTTAGTAAATGTTTACTTATGTCAGTAGTCCAGCTACTTTGTCTTTAAGGGTAGGAACGTTCACACTCATTTTTGCAGTGAGGACACAAAAGGTAACTACCAAATATTTGTGGAATCAAATTGACTGACAAGCCACTTGGTAGCATTTCTATTCCAGCTCCCACGGAGATGGAAAGAAACAAATGCTGAAATCCTAAAAGCTAGCATTGACCAGGAGACTGAATTTAAGGCAGTATAAGGTGGCCCACTTTGTCCTATACTTAAGGGGATTTAGTTGCTGAAACATCAAAAGAACTTTTTTCTGAGGGCAACTCACAAGTTATAATTTTACATGTAATGTAGTTGCCATTTTTATCTCTATATTATGTAACATATGTATCAGTTCGTAACAGCCTGATGAGGTGCATATTGTTAGATCCATCGATAAACATGAAAACTAAGACTCGGAGAAAGGTCACATGGGTTGAATGTGTACACAGCCACCCAGCTTTTAACTGGCATGTGAAACCAGGTCCCGTAGACTCCAAATTCTAAGCTCAAACCGCCATTCTCTACCATCACCTACCAGTCAGCACTAGGTTAAGGACCAAGGGGCCAATCAGTGTCCACTGGAGAAGACAATGAATAGTCTGCATTTTAGAGCAATTGTGGAGTTGGGAAGGCCCCAAGTATACACACCTGGATTAAAGGATGAGGCAGGTAAAACATGAGTGAGTTTTTTCATAATGTAGCCACTCAGGAGGAGCTCTGAACTCCCTCGGAATATGTAAACAGCTCTCAGGCTACTGGGGCAGGACGGGAGGGAAAGTCTAGATGGAAAACGTTGGTGGGGTGAGAGTCTCGTCAAGAATTCCAGCACTACCTTTTGAGCCAAGAAATGCATTGTTTCCCTCTTCCTGGTATGTCATCCTTTTGAACCTGTAGGAGGGGCAGACGGTGTCTTCATAACTACATCTCAGAGTTGATAGTCTAGATTTTTTTCCACTCGCTTCCTTTTCATTTTCAGGGGGAGAAAAATCTATTTTAGTGTTTCTCCTCCATCGACAATACCAATGTCAATATTGCTAGAACAACTTTAGATTTTAGATATTAAGAAACATTGACTTAATACAACAATTTGATTTTGCTGTTTAATTTACTTGTAAATCTCTAGGCAATTTCCCACCTTTTGGTATTTATTTAAAATATTTACTTTTACACATATACACGGCACTGGGTAGGAATGCATTTAAGATGAGCGGTGATTTATTTGGCTTGTTTCTCAGGAGCAGAGGCTGTCCATATGGAAATGAGTTAGAAGGGGGTCATCATATCAGCTAACTCCCCAGCCTGAGGAGTATATTGATGTGTATGCTATGCCTTGACACCATTTCCTGTACTTTGATAGTGAATAGTAGCTGGATGTGTTCAAAATAAACAACTATTTGTAGCTGTGTTTTTAGATTCATCTCTAATGTAGCACTCAGGGGCGGGGGGTGGGGGAACTCAGCCTACCCCTTATTAACTGGGAAGCCACTTTTGTGTTGCATTTCGATCCATTTAAACTACAGCTGATTAGCCCTTTTTGAAAAGTGACTCTAAATCCTGTGCTAATCAAGGGAAATGTAGCCATGTTGTTACTAGGGAAAGCTAGAGAGAAGAATGACTGTAATGGCAAGTTTTTATTAATCATGCAGCATATAGCTTGTTTCACGCCCACCCTCTTTCCCAACAAGCCCCTCTCCTAAGTGCTTGTTTAATAAAGCGACCCAGCAGGTGAATATTTAGGTGTTAGTGGGATTCAGGTAATTTCATTTGAGTGCGATAAAGAGAACAGAAAAGAATTTGGGGATGTGGGGGCTACTTCCCACATGCTGTTAAGGAAAGTATACAGACTTATACATTAATGACACATTGTCATTGGAAGCATGATGTGTTTGATGAGAGTTTGGGGTGTGTGTTTACTGTAATTAGTGGCTGTTCATCCTTAGGTGGTGTTCTAAAATGTAGATTTTATTATTATTCAGGGATGGTGAGGCCCCTGGATCAGGAGATGATTGCTATTGAAAAGCAGACTGTAACTGACAAAGGGGCGGGGCCAAGTCATGCTTCTGAGGGCCACCCGGGAAGCCCCGAGCTTGGTCAGGAGGCATAGGGAACAAGGGGAACATCTGGGCAAGAGTCTTTATTGTGGTTTCTGTGGGAAGGAAGGATGAGGCAGGTTTAGGACTGGCTAGTGTGAATAATTTCAGCAGACTCTAGAGCATAGGAACTATCTCTGGCTGTCCGGTACCTGGCCCTGGGGTGGTTGGGATGGGGGATACAGGAGTCCCCACCCCAACAGTTCCACCGTCTGTGGTTTTACTTACCTGTGGTCATCAGCAGTCTGAAAACCGTAAATGAGAAATCCAAAAATAAACAATTCATACGTTTTCAATTGCATGCCCTCCGGAGTAGGCTGATGAAATCTCGTGCTGTTCCACTCCACCCAGCCCAGGATGGGAGTCACCCCTCGGTCCAGCACATCCCTGCTCCTTAGTCACTTAGCCATCTCAGTTATCAGGCCGACTGTCACAGCATCACGGTGCTTGTGTTCAAGTCATCTGTATTTTACTTAATAATGGCCCCAAGGTACAAGAGTAGTGATGCTGGCAGTTCGGGTATGCCAACTAGAAGCTATAAAGTGCTTCCTTGAAGTGGAAAGGTGTGTGCGTGTACAGGACAATACATGCTACATATAGGGTCCAGTACTATTCATGGTTCTAGGCATCCACTGGGGGCCTTAGAATGTGCTCTCTGCTGGTAAGGGGAGACCTCTGTAGTGGCATGGGGTCTAAGAGACTGACAGAGGATGGCTGAGGTGTGAGCTCTGGACTGGTTGGTTTACTCTCTCTGGGGATTTGCCAGCTCTGGGAGCAGCGGTCCCTTCAGTAGCAGCAAGGCACCCAGTGTCAAAAGCACCAGAGTAAAAAGACATGCCTAATCTGGGTGGTGTGAAGCTGCTTGCCCGGGTCCATTTGGCGTTGATGATCACATTGAGGGAAAACACTCATCTTGCCTCTGCCACCTCCAAGCGGGTGCTGATGCCAACAGCAGGGCACATGGGCGTAGACCTGACTGGCGGCTGATTTCATTCTTTTCCAAGTGTGATACCAAGGAGAATCCCTTTCCCCATTTGTTTTTCGTTTGGGGGCTCTTGGGAATCTGAGACTCCTCTCTGTCTTCTTTCTGTCTAGTATTGAGTGACTGATGCCAAGGAATGGGGTGGAGAAGGAAGAGGGAGCTGTGATAATATTTAGTTTTATTCTTTTCATGCTTAAACAGATTTAAGGAATTCTCAGAGCAGAATCTTATTTCAAGTGTATGGCCATTTTTCAATTAGAGTCACTTATTAACCTCTACTTGCATAAGCAGAAGCTCTTGAGTCTCTCTGAAGACACAGAAAAAAAGCGTTCCTTTCCCCCCTCTCTCCAACCCTCCACAAGTCCCCAGTGCCCCTCATAAGCTGGTCGAGAGGATAAAAAACTCACAGGTGTGTAGACGGAGAGCAGATTTGCACCTTGGCAGCACGAAAACTTCGATGTCTCCTTGCAGAGAAACTACCCCGTGTAATTCAGAATTTTAAATGCAGGTTCAAGGCTGAGGGCAGTTTATCTACTCATGCTGTTAAAGTGGAGCCTAGCCTACACTCCAGCTGATCTGTGGTCTCTGAAAAGCGAGCCACACAAAGCTGCTGCCATAGCTCCCTGCCCCTCCAAAAGGCGCTGCCCTGCAACCACGGCCTGCCTGGCTAAGGAAGGGACTTTTCCTGAGGACAGCTCTAGTTTGGGTCTTGTGGTTGTGTACGGTAAGTCCTCACTTAACCTCACCAACAGGTTCTGGGACTTTAAGCGAGATGGTGTGTAATGGAACCAACTTTACTATAGGCTAATGATGTAAATAAGAGTTAAGTTCCCATGGCATCTCATCAACGTTCTAATGAAACGATTTTAAGGAAGCATTCTTCGAGGACCTGCTGTACTATGCAAGTAAGGAGGGGTCTCAGAAAAGCAAGAAGAGAAATGGCATCAGTAGAAGTGCCTTTGGAAGAAAGCGGGGACTGACCGAGTGACAGCTCCAGCCTGTTGGCGTGGCCAGTGGGTGCCCCATAGCTGTTACAGTTTTGATGGGCTCTTATTGCTGTTTTCACTGGCAGCCCCTCCTGGGGCTGGAGAAGAGCGGTTCCTGGAATTATTTGGAAGCAGGTTGTAATCTCAGAAATTGCCGCACAGAGGCTGAAAAAGAAATTTATAAGCGAAGCTGAAGTTGACCAGGAGATGATACCTAACAAATGGAACCTTGAAAGTTGATGCCCCCCGCCCCCCCAAATTTTGGGTGGCTTGGACCACTTTTAAATGCTCCAGGACTTAAAAGGAAAGTTCAAAATCATATCAGTGGACACTTTTTTGTGATGGAGGACAACATGCCTTATATCTGGGGTGGGCTAACAGGGTTAGAAACCTTCATCATATAGGGTGGGGCAAGTACACAAAACATGGTTTATTCCTGTATTATTATTTATTATTGTATTATTTGCCATATGAACAACTATAAACCTACTTTTGCCCTACTTTGTATATTGAGTGTTAACAGTATTTTTATCTTCATTGCCTTCTTTCTTTTTTTAGTCTTTGATATTTCAAAGGCTTAGGACTTTCTTTTTCCCAGATAGCAAAACCTCTTTAAACAAAAGTATAATGCCATACCATATAAAAAATATGTATATTATATATATATTATTCTCACTCAAGGACATGCTTATTAATTTTAGAGAGAGGGGCAAGGAGAGAGGGGGAGAGGGAGAGAAGCATCAGTGTGAGAGAGAAATATTGATCAGTTGCGTCTGATACGCACCCCAACCGGGGACCAAACCTGCAACCCAGGCATGTGCCCTGACCGGGAATCGAACCTGCAGCCTTACAGTGTACAGGATGACCCTCCAATCAAGTGTGCCACAGAGGGCAGGGCTCATATTTTTATACCCAGAGTGCCCGGCACAGTGCTAGGTACTGAGGACTAATTAAGTGACCCAGCTTTGGAGGAAATGAGTCGACATACAGCACAGTCATGTTCTCATTCCACCCTGGAGGTTTTACTGAGGCTAACTAGGAATTGGGAAAACTGAGTATTAATTGGGATGGAGGGTTTTAATAGCAGGGACAGTTAGACAATAGGAAATTAAAGCAGGCTGTTAGACATCTCTTCCGTTCTGCAACAAACAGAGATCTGCCGTTTGCCATTTGAAATAAATAGCAACAATAAAAATCCACATCACTTGGTTTTGTCTGGGTACAGTTTTCTTAATAGGCTTTAGTCTTGAGGTAAGTGTAAACTGGCAAAAAAAATCCCATTAGATTTATCATTCTTAACTTCTTAATAGTCTTTCCCATCAGAATAACCTTTGTGGAAGCTGCCTTACGCCAGGACAGTCCCAGGGACTATCTGTAAGAAGACGTGTTATGTTGGGTGCAGCAGCAACTGTAATTTGGGAGAAGCCGTGGGCGTGGTTTTGTGGTTTCCTTCTTTTTAGGGCAGCTCATCACTGCGACCACAAAATCACTGCCAACCTTCAGAAGGGGAAAGCAATATTGGCCAACCTACATATTTTTTTTTTTTTTTTTTTACTGACAAGCAGTGACTTGTGTTTTTAGAGACAGTCCAGCTTAGTTGTGTTTGGCATTCCCCAGTGTAGTTGTTGTAGAAACGTGGGTTGGTTTCTACATTGCTTCAAACCAATTGACTGCATTAAGGTTGGCCTCTGTCCTGCGACCATAGCAGTGGTTTGGCCTACCAGTTGACTCCTCCTGCCTAACTTTTATGTCACCGTGAAGAACCAGCACCCTCACCAGTCCATGTGGCTGTAAAACAGTGAACACTGAAATGAGTGGTAAATGCTGGCCAGCTTGCATTAAAAGCCAAGAGTCATTCATTCATTCAACTAGTATTTATAGAGTGCCCCTCCCTCCTTCAATTAGCCAAGCATTGCTCCAGGAGCTATGGATACAGTAATGAACTAGACCATAAATTACAAACTTTTTCTTTGAAGTTCCAGATAAATATTTTAGGCTTTGCAGGCCTTTCCGTTTCTGTTGCAACCGTGAATTCAACTCTGCCACCGTTTTTGCATAATAGCAGCCATTGCAGTATATAAATGAATATTGGCTGTGTTCTAATGCAACTTGACTTATAAAAACAGGTAACATGTAACCCATAATCTACTACCCTGAACTAGACCATAATATTCCTGTTCTTGTTGTGTATGCATTCTAGTAATCTGCATTTCGTTTCTACTATGTGGTTATATTCAGTAAGGAATATATGTTCCTAAGTATCTCACTTAAGACAAGAAAAATTCAAAACTTGAACGCTTAGATTCATAAGATAAAAAGATTCCTGAAGTGGTTAAAATGTCAATAAAACCAACCAACAAACCAACCAACCAACCAACAAGACTCACATAAGAATCAAAACAAAGTAATATATACTTTAAAATATATATGTATTTTATTGAGTCATTTAAATTATGGCACATATTTTCTAGATAGTAAACATTCTCAAGAAAACTAAATCATCTGTAGCTTTTGATGAACTGACCATTCCTTTAATGGTATGAAGAGAAGATGGAAACTTGTCCCTAACTTTAGAAACCTCACAAAGTTTTTAAACTCACCCCATCACATACAATCTACTGCAAACTCCATAAATAGTTTTAAAAAACAATTTGTTCATAAATTTTGTGGATGCAGAAAATTGTTCCTTCAGCATGCTATCTTCGGTGAATTGACCATTCATTGATTTGTTAAGTAGGCATGTTGACTTTTAGCAAATGAACCTAGAACTGCTAAGCATAGTTCTAGATACATGTCGTGACTTAAGATGCTCTTTGGATGAATGTGTTGTATATACTATGAATACATGTATGGGGCCAAATTTGCTAGTAGAATGGTATTGTTTAAGTTTATAAGGCTTATCAACTATTCCCACATGGCAGGAGAACGTCATTCATGATTGTGCATGGAGACTATTTGCTCCTGGAGTTTAAAGGCTGATTTAGTTCTGGGCTTATTAAAAATTTCCCCCTAATGTTTTATTTATAAATAAGCACTTGTAAATTTTCAAACCTGTAGAAGACTTGGAGGAATTGTCCAGTGAACAGCTATATGGATTATGAATTTTTAATCACGAGTGTAGACTCTCAGTTTCCATAGTGGCTAAAAGAATACTATCTCAGGTCAAACTTTATATACTGGGTGTCTTTAGTGTCACAGCCACCTTTGCTGTGACCATTGCTAAGCCTTACTATAACTGAAATCAGCATAAAAAACATTAATGCTGGATATGAACTGGTGTGGTTGAACCCTAAAGCTTATTCTTGGGCATATTACTAAGAAACTGGAAGGTCTGGGATGCCCTTTCAAAGTAGTACAGTATGTCTTTCTAGTATTATAATTCCATCTAATTGCTGCAGAACAAAAATTCAAGAGGTTTGTGTTACCCGAGCCTGTCTCCTTTCACCCGGCAGTGTAAGCATCATGTGGCTCTCAGGAAGAATTTACTAGCTGCAAAGTAAAATGCAGTCTTCCACACTGTAATTTCTGGAGTTCCTTTTCCTTCATGTGGAAAGGAATGATTGAGGGGAAAAAGGAATTGTTTGACATCTAACCATAGAAGGAAAAATTAATCTCCTTGAACTTCTCCTGGCTTTGTTTTTGTTTCATTCTACATCCTGTGTTCTTCTGGTCTGCTGAGGAATTATGATGTGAAAGGGAGTTATTTTCCTTCAGAAGTTTCGGTCACAATTTAATAGTAATCACAAGTTTGGGAAAATTGAAGGGTTGGAAATATTTTCTGCATCTTTTCTGGTAGCTAGCTGCACCCTGATGAATGCCATGACCTACCTATCACTGGATGTTGTTTTATTCGCCACTCCTGCCTGTGGGATAATAATATATTCTTGCTCCATTGACCTCTGTGTTACCTGCTTTGGCCAATGAAATGTGAGCTCAGGTCATCTGTACCACTTAGGAGGAAAAGCTTTGAGTCATTCTCTCCATTCTTTCTGCCCTGAAGGCAGTATGTCCTACAGGCAAGTCGTAGCCTGGGTCCTACAGAGAAGTTGAGTAGCCTAGCCCACAGCCGACACAGGACAGCCATGTTGTGGAAAGCCATCGATCTAAATGCTGGAGTCATTTGTTACTGCAGCGTCGCTTAGTCAAAGCTGACTGGCTGCCACATTTATCATATAGTAGTGCCTGTTCATAGTTCTCTGGTTCCAGAATGGAATCACTGAAAGACTGGAAACCTGGACTCCTGTGACTGTGGGAGGAAGGGAGGGCTTTGGGCCAGTCGCATTTAAAACAATAGGTTTTTATGTCTGTAGTGATTCTCTTCAGATTAACCCTTTGAGACACTTTAAACTGACTCACAGCGACTTGGCCACCCTTAAGCTAGGACGCCTAATTTTTAGAGCACCATTTGTTTATTTAATGCTAGATTCAAATAAAGGCTTCACGTGGGCAGGAGTTTGCTTGCAGTGATGGATCTCAAGTGCCTGGCACACAAGTGATGGTCACCAAACTTTTGGTGAGTGAAAGAACTATGTCATTTCCAATGGGTTTCTCTTTTGATTTGATTTTAATGAAGTATATAGTGAGGATAATCACATTCCTTAACTATATTTCTGAGCCTATGATAGAAAATCAGATTCTAGTTAATAGGTTGAATATTTATTTCTCTTAATAAATTAATGCACATACCACAAGGTTAAATAACCTCAGTTTGTCATAACTAAGAAAACTTGAAATATTGCCTTTGCCTCATTTGGGGGGAAATGGTTAAAACTTGTAGTTGAAAAGAAAACAAAAATGTTCATGAACTAGTATCTTCCCCAAATATGAAATTCTGCCTGATTTCTGTATTCCAATAACTAACTTGGATCCCAAAGGAACTGTCACCATATAGTGTTCATGGCCTTTCTGAGCCCTACCCCTGATGTAAGAGGGAGGGGTGGTTGTATTTCCAAGGACTTAGAGCATCCACTCATTTCCTCTGCTTTGTCACCCTTAGACTGGTTTTAAGTAGCATTACTCGAAAATTTCCCACCGAGCAATTTCAACATGAAAAGGTTTCTGATCTCTTTAAAATAAAATGCTTAAAAATAGACCTGGTGGGAACAGTTTTCCACTTCAAGAACAAAACCCTGCAAAAAATGTTTTAATGCAGATTTGGGACCTAATTATTTTTTCTCACCTCAGCTTAGCTGTAGTTGTGTTATGGTGGGGACTGCAAGTCTCCGTTTTGTCAAATATGGCCAGGGAGGCCTTCTGCTTCCCAGGGAGGTTTTGTGTGGAGTTGACCAGGGCCTGCTTCCCGTCCCCTCCCTGGGGCTCTTCTTGGGGCATTGGGTCCAACTTTGAAGCCCTCCACCTAGTTCCTCATTAATTCATTGACCTTCCCTGATGAGGCCAGCAAAGGCCTAGCCATGTCAGCTACAGTCGCCTCTGGTTATGGCAGATGTTGATGTCTAGCTGGGCAAAGGTGAAGCGACCAAAAGGAGAACAGTGCACAAAAGGGACTCTGTAATTAAGATGCAGGGTCTTCAATTCGCTCAGTCATTAGGGCTCATTTAATCAAACCTCCGTGAGATGCTCTGAGTCTTGGTTAAGTTTAGGCACATGCGGGAGCTCTATATATAGAAAAGCCGGCTCCTGACCGGCCATGCTGTTTCTTTATTCCAATGCCATCCCCTTCCCCACAGCCTAGAGCTTTAATCTCCACGAATGCCCGCTGTGAGAATGTCTCATGGCTTTTTCTGTTGTTTATTGCTGTAATCCTGATACCTTAGAACAGTGCCTGGGACTTAATATGTATTGATAGTTGTTCAATGAAGAATGAATGATAAATTGTAAGTGAATCTCCAATTACTGGTGACCAGGGATTGTTTAATTTTATGTCTGTGTTCAGTACTTCACTGCCTGTTGGGTGTTGTATCAGGAAAGAGACTCAGAAAGATTCAAATGTTAAGATCTTTTGCAATTAGATATTTCACAATGGCCCACATTTTATCATCATCATCATCATCATCATCATCGCTGTACCATCTACTTGCAGATAGAAAATTATTTTTAACAAATGGCAAAAAATTCAAACCGTACTTTAGCAACAAGAGATGGAATGCTTTTCTCAAAACTCTTGCTGGACTATAATGTGTGTGGTATTTTTAAAAAGCCATTTTTTAAGAATCTATCCCTAGCCGCTGGGTCTAGGATCTAGTAAAATGAATTTCCTAGATCTTTTATCTAGGAAATTCATTTTACTAGATCTTTTAAAATGAATTTGAATGTTTCTGGAATAAATTACTTGGTTCTTCTGCCTGTTTCCGTTGCACAGATCCCGCTGCTTTTGTGCTGTCTTTGCGTTTACTCCTTCGTGTCCAGGTGTTGTCCAGGAGTGATCGTGTATTCCTCCTTCCTCTGCCCCAATAATCCTGTCATTCTTTAAAATTTATCTTAAGTGTCACTTCCTCTGGACACGCCCCAGGTGAATTAGATGCTTGTCTACTTCAGTGCACTCTGATAAACTGAGCGCACTTCTAGCATGTAGTGTTTATCACCCTTTATTGCTGCTCTCTGATTGACTCTTAGCTTCCCTAGGCCAAGGCCTGTAACCCCATTGTAAGTTGAGGAGCACCTGTACTCTTTTCTGTACTTTTTTTGTCCTCCCCTCAATTCTCCCCCTGCAACAGTGGAACTTGACAACTGATTATTTGGCTCACTTAAGCATCATGGAAATATAACAAATAAAAGAGGGGCTCTGAAAAGTCATTCGAACACACTTGGAGCATTGCCTCAAACGGTTTTGCACGTGGGATTAGTAGTCAGGGCTCTGAAATCATGGCTGTTGCTTTAAAAACAGGAGGTTAGAAGGGGCAGACACTGAGGCACTTTCCTTGTCCTTCCCCAGCCTTTAGCCAATCATCGCACACAGGTGATTCCCAGCCTTAATATCAAAACATAGAGGACCTGGCCAGGTGGTTCAGTTGGTTAGAGCATAATTCTGATATGCCAAGGCTGCGGGTTCAGTCCTTGGTCAGGGCATATAAAAGAAGCAACCAATGAATGCATACGTAAGTGAAACAATAAATTGATGTTTCTCTCTCTCTCTCAAAAAGTGAATAAGTAACAAAAATAAAGCACAGAGAAGTGCACCACAATTCTTATTGTCTTCAGATGCCTCGTACTACTACGTAGAAAACCTGACAAACATCTTAACACTAGTTTTTCCTCAAGCTGAAGATTAGCATCTTGCCCTCTTGCAGCTTCTATATGTAGAAAGAATAGCTGGCTAACCCTACAATGGACCCTTGGAAAGACGGAATTCAGGAAATAAAGCAATGTGAGAAAAAAACTGGGTAATTTAAAAAATACAATCACCTGCCCTTGATGCTAAGAAAGATGGAAAAGGAATGTATTTACTGGTTTCTGTGGTCCTCTGTATTGGGATCTATTTGAATGAAAGACCTTTGGAAGTTCATGTTGTCAGTGAAGTGCTGCCTACAATTTCCCAGACAGTGAATAAGAGAGTTAACAGATCAGTTGATAAGACTGTATGATAGTTCACTTAGCTAATTACCCAGGATAATTGGGAAAAGGGGATCAAATTGCTATTTTAAAGATACAGCGGGAAAAATATTGAAAGATAAGTGTCAGACAAATTGAAAATATACAGCCATTCATAATCATTATTAAAATACCGAAACCATTTTGAATCTCTCCACCCATTTCTATGTTAAAGAGAAATGATTATTTAAAAGCTAGGAATTTTTCGTGGTTAGAACAAACTGGACTGCTCATTATATCCAAATTTACTCACCTATGATTACACTTAAACTAATGCTGGAGCTTGTAAAGATAAAGAGGTCCACACGTCACATGTTGCATGATACAAATGTCACATGTGTCACCAAAGGCGCACGTGTTGCAAGTGTCAAAATGTCGCATGTGTAGCATGTTGCGTGTTGCAAGCGTCACAACTGTTGCAAATATCAGACGCTGAATGTGTCGCCAATGTCACATGTGTCGCCTGTCACATGTCACAAATGTCACACGTGTCGCAAATCACAAATATTGCACGTGTCGCATAGCGCACATGTCACAAATGTCACAGGTGTCACAGGTATGGCATGTCACGTGCCGCGGTTGTCGCAAGGGTTGCATGTGTCACGTCACACATGTCACCAAGTCACGTCGCATGTGTCAAGATGTCACACGTGTCACTGTTGCACATGGGTCGTGTCACAAATGTAGCACATGCCACCAATGTCACCTGTGTCGCATATCACAAATGTCGCATGTGTAACACTTGTCGCAAATGTCACGTGTCGCATGTCACACACCACCAGTTAAGTGTCACATGTCACGTGTTGATAATATGTGACATGTCAATTGACAAACGTGTCGCATGTGTTCCAAATGTCACAAATGTAACATGTCACATCACAAAGGTAACACGTGTCGCCAATGTCACATGCTGACATGGGTCTCGTGACTGAACAGGCATGGGCCGTATGTCCAAACTGTCATGGGACCCATGTCAGGATCGACATGGGTCATGTGTCCGTATTGACGTGG